>JAABKJ010000755.1:35679478-35907969 GCA_011634705.1 Andricus grossulariae | reverse complement strand
AAATATTTAAAACATTTAAAAAGTATTTCAATAGAGTGAACAAGCGTTTCAAAGATAATAAAAGATTTTAAAGATTACACAAAAATTTACTGATTTCTCAAAGATTTCAATGATTTCACGAAGATTTCGAAAATTTCAAAAGATTTCAACGATTTCAAAGATTTTGAAGATTCCAAAAGATTTTAATATGTGCATACAAATTTCTATGATTTCACAAATATCTCAGTGACTTCACCAAGATTTTCAAGAATTCAAAAGATCTTTATATTTTGTTAAAGATTTAAAAGATTTCACCCAAATTTCCCAGATTCCAAAAGATTTTCAAGGTATTAAAATTATTCAAAATATTTCAGAAGATTTTAAAGATTTCAAAATATTTTAATCGATTTCAGAAACGCTTAAAAGAGTTCAAAATATTTCAAAGATTTAAATGATTTCACAAGGATTTCAAAGATTTCGAAGATTTAAAAAAATTTTAAATCATTCCAATAGATTTTAATAATTTGACAAAGATTTTAACGACTTCACAACATTTTTTTTATTATTTCACAGATTTCAAAATGTTTCAAAAGATTTCATACATTTAAAAATAATTCAATAGGTTTTTTTTACAAATGCTTCATAGATTTCAAAATATTTCAAAGATTTCACAAAGATTTCAATGATTTCACAAAGACTTCAAAGATTATAAAATATTTCAAACAAATTTGAAAATATTTCAATAATTCACAAAGATTTCAGAGATTTTGAAGATTTCAGAAGATTTTAAATAATTTCAAAAAATTGCAATGATTTCCCAGAAATTTCGAAGATTCAAAAGGATTCTTAAGAATTTAAAGATTTGAACATATTTCAATAAAGTTTAATAAAGTTCCAAAAGATCTCAAAATATTTTAATAGATGCATACAAATTTCAATAATTTCACTAAAAATTGAAAGATTTTACAAAGATTTCAAAATATTTCAAAATGTTTCAGAAGATTTTGAAAGATTCTAAAATGTTTCAAAATTTTAATGAGGATTTAAAAAATTGTTCAATAGATTTCACAAATGTTTCAAATATTTTACAAAGATTTCAAGGATTTAGAAGATTTCGAAAAGTTTTAAAATGTTTCCGAAGATTTCAAATGTTCTGAAATGTTTTTAAACTCTTTCAGAAGATTCCAGAGATTTTCGAAGATTTCAAAAGATTTCCACGATTTCACAAAGATTTAAAAAGATGCTAATGATTCCAAGGATTTCAAAATTTTTCCAATGATTTCAAAATGTTTCAAAATGTTTGTTAGAATACTTTTAAGATTTTAAAATGTCTCGAAATTTTAATGAAGATTTAGAAATGTTTCCAATAGATTTCACAAATGTTGCAAATATTTTATAAAGATTTCAAAGATTTAGAAGATCTCAAAAAGTTCCAAAACGTTTCAGAAGATTTCAAAAGTTTTAAAATCTTTTAGAAGACTTTCAAGATTTCCAAGATTTTACCAAGATTTAAAAGATTTCACAAGATTCTAAAGATTCCAAAGATTTCAAAAATTTTTAAATGATTTCAAAATGTTTCAAAATGTTTTAGAATATTTCAAAGATTTTTAAGATTTTTAAAATTCCAAAAAGTTTCGGGTGTTTCACAAATTTTTGAGAGATTTCGAAAGGTTTCACAAAAATTTGAATGGTTTTACAAAGATTTCGAAGATCTTAAAATGTTTCAAAATAATTTAGCAGATTTCAAAGATTTTAAAAATATTTCAATAGAGTTAACAAATGTATTAAGGATTTTAAAAGATTTCACAACCAATTTCAAAGATTTCACAAAGATTTCGAGAATTTCAAAATACTTCAAAAGGTTTCAACAATTTCAAATATTTTGAAGATTCCAAAAGATTTCAAAAGATTTCAAAAAGTGCATAACAATTTTAATGATTTGACAAAAGTTTCAAAGATTTCAAAAGATTTCTAAGACTTCACATAGATTTAAAGAATTTCAAAAGATTCTCAAAATTCCAAAAGATATCAAAGGTTTCAAAAAAATTTCAAAAATTTGAAAGGATTTCACAAATTTCAAAAGTATTTCAATAGAGTTAACAAATGTTTCAAAGGTGTTAAAAGATATTAAATATTTCACAAAAATTTAATGATTTCTTAAAGATTTCAATGATTTCACAAAGATTTCGAAAATTTCAAAAGATTTCAATGATTTCAAAGATTTTGAAGATTCCAAAAGATTTTAATAAATGCATACAAATTTCAATGATTTCACAAAGATTTGAAAGATTTGACAAATCTCAAAAGATTTGAAAGATTTCAGATTATTTTAAATAGTTCAATAATTTTTAAAACGTTTTAAAAGATTTCAAAGATTTTAAAATATTTCAAAGTGTCATGAAGGTTTTTAAATTTTTAAATAGATATCACAAATGTTTTCAATATTTTACAAAGATTTCAAGGATTTAGAAAATGTCAAAAAATTTCAAGAAATTTAAAGGATTCCAAATTATTTCAAAATTTTTCAAAATATTTTAGAATATTTTAAATATTTCAATGATTTCAAAAATATTTTAAAAATTTCGCAAAAATTTCAAAGATTTCACGAAGGCTTGTATACCTGATTTCAAGAGTGATCAACCCCTCGATCATATTATTTTTATTAGTAAAAAATCAATTCGTATGAATACGGAAATTGAAAATTCGCCGTAAAGTGCTAAAATAATTGTTGAGTCTCTCATACAGAATTCGAAGACTTTTCCAGGCATTCCAAGTCTTGCAGCAACCTTAGCGTGACAGTTTAATTTGAAACCAAATTAAATATTTGATTGGCTCAATCTTTAAAAAAAAAGCTTCCACCTCAATATTTCTATAATCCAAAAATCCGGTCTGATTCGAAAAAAATAATCATAATGCGATTCGACGCACATCGCTCATTTTTCGTTGCTTGCAGTCCAATGATCTGGATATCACAGTATCGCGAAATGCGGATGATTGGAGCGGATGCAACATTCTCCGGTAATAAGAGCCAGCAGGATTCAAGACTGATTCCAGTTTGCTTCATGCAGGCAAATACAGACTTAACTACGGCCTTTTTCCTGACACTGGTAGTGATATTCTTCTTCGTGCCTCTGTTAATCCTGATGGTCCTTTATTCCATTATAGTGATGCACCTGATGAAGGATACATCTTCAACAACGAACACGAGCGAACTCTACCATAGCAGAGCAAGAAGACAAGTAATTTTAATGCTACTGACAGTCGTCTTCAGCTTTTTCGTCTGCCTTGCCCCATTCAGAATCCTCACTTTTTACATTATCCTTGCACCTGATAAACAGGTGGAGGCTATTGACAAGGAGGTCTTCCATAATATACTCTACTTCAGCAGAAACATGTTCTATCTGAATAGCGCTATAAATCCGATCTTGTACAATCTGATGAGCAGCAGGTTCAGACTTGGATTTTTGAGATTGTTTGGTATCAAGAGGAGACTCTCTGTGGAAAGAGGGACTCTCAAAAGTACTGTGACTGATACCAGACTTTCCAGGAGAGCTTTGAACAATGACCAGCAAGTCAACTTTGTTTAAGTTTCATGAAGTCCAGAAATTAGAGTAACCGCCCAGTCTTCACCAGCCAGGTGCTTCAAACAACTCGGGATTTAGAACCCGAAAAATGTTTTTTTTTTTTTGTAATTGAAGAGAAAGTTGTTCATTGCGCCCAAAACCAAGGCTTTGTGTGGTAACTGAAGCGCGGGAGTATTCACGGAAAGGCTTGGCGTCTGGTTGCCGAGACTCGGTCGTAAAGAACTACTTAATTTCCCGTTAAAAAAGAAGAACAATGACAACATTTTTTCGAAGAAGCTCTATAAACACAATGATTTCGAAATGTTTCCAAATGATTTTTAGAATATTTGAAAGATTTTAAAATGTTTCAAAATTTGAATGAAGATTTAACCAATTTTTTAATAGATTTTACAACTGTTGCAAATACTTTACAAATATTTGAAAGATTTAGATGATCTCAAAAAGTTTAGAAATGTCTCAGAAGATTTTCAAGGCTTCAAAATGTTTAAAAATCTTTCAGAAGATTTAAAAGATTTTCACAGACATCAAAAGATTTCCATGATTTCACACAGATTTAAAAGGTTTCACAAGATTCCAAAGGCTTCAAACATTTTTAAATGATTTCAAAATGTTTCAAAATTTTTTTAGCATTTTTCAAATATTCTAAAGATTTCAAAAAGTTTCGAAAATTTAACAAATGTTTCAAAGATTTCAAAAAATTTCACAAAAATGATAATGGTTTCACGAAGATTTCAAAGATTTAATAATTTTTCAAAATAATTCAGCAGATTTCAAAAGTATTCCAATAGAGTTAATAAATGTTTCAAAGATTTTAAAAGATTTCACGGAAAATTTTACAAAGATTTCGAGAATTTCAAAATATTTCAAAAGATTTTTACGATTTCAAATATTTTGAAGATTCCAAAAGATTTCAATAACGACATAACAGTTTCAATGATTTCACAAAAGTTTCAAAGATTTCAAAAGATTTTCATGATTTCACAAAGATTTGAAGAATATCAAAAGATTCTAAAAGTTCCAAAAGATATCAAATGGTTCAAAAATTTTATTGAAGATCTACCAATTTTTTCAATAGATTTCACAACTGTTGCAAATATTTCACAAAGATTTCAAAGACTTAGAAGGTCTCAAAAAGATTCAAAATGTTTCAGAAGATTGTAACGGTTTTAAAATGTTTTAAAATCTTTTAGGAGATTTTATCAAAGACTTCAAAAGATGTTCAAGATCTTAGAAAGATTTGAAAGATTTCAAAAGATTCTAAAGATTCCAAAGGTTTCAAAAATGTTCAAATGATTTCAAATTTTTTTAGAATATTTCAAAGATTTTGAAGATTTGAAATAGTTACGAAAATTGAACAAATTTTTCAAAGATTTCAAATGATTTCACAAAAATTTGAAGGGTGCTACGAAGATTTCAAAGATTTTAAAATTTTTCAAAATAATTCAGCAGATTTCAAATATTTCAAAAGTATTTCAATAGAGTTAACAAATGTTTCAACGATTTAAAAAGACTTTAAAGATTTAACAACAAATTTCAATAATTTCACAAAGATTTCGAGAATTTCAAAATATTTCAAAAAATTTTTACGATTTCAAATATTTTGAAGATTCCATAAGATTTCAATAAGTGCATAACAGTTTCAATGATTTCATAAAAGTTTCAAAGATTTAAAGAATTTCAAAAGATTATAAAAATTCCAAATGATATCAAAGGTTTCAAAAATTTTTCAACGATTTCAAAAGATTTCTAGGTTGTAACTGAAGACGAAGTAGTTCTTTGCGCCCGAATGTTTGGGCCTTTATGTTTTAACTGAAGCGCTGGTGTGTTTACGGAAAGGCTTGGCGTCAGGTTGCCGAGGCTTGGCCTCTGGTTGCCGAGACTCGGACGTGAAGAACTACTTAATTTCCAGTTTAAAAAAAGAACAATGACAACATTTTTTCGAAGAAGCTCTATATACAAAATTTTTCAAATGATTTCAAAATGTTTCAAAATCTTTTTTAGAATATTTCAAAGATTTTTAAATGTTTCAAAATTTTGATGAAGATTTTCAATTTTTGTCAATAGATTTCACAAATGTTGCAAATATTTTACAAAGATTTTAAAGACTTAGAAATCTCAAAAATTCTCAAAAGGTGTCAGAAGATTTAAAATATTTTAGAAGATTTTAAAGATTTTCAAAGACTTGAAAATATTTCCAAGATTTGACAAAGATTTTAAAGATTTCACAAGATTCTAAGGATTCCAAAGGTTTCAAACATTTTCAAATGATTTCAAAATGTTTCAATATTTTTTAGAATATTTCAAAGATTTTAAATATTTCGAACAGTTACGAAAATTGAACAAATTTTGCAAAAATTTCAAATAATTTCACAAGAATTTGAATGGTTTTACGAAGATTTCAAAGATTTAAGAATTTTTCAAAATAATTCAGCAGATTTTAAAGATTTCAAAAGTATTTCTATAGAATTAACAAATGTTTCGAAAATTTAAAAAGATTTCAAAGTTCAACCAACAAATTTCAATGATTTCACAAAGATTGCAAGAATTTCAAAATATTTCAAAAAATTTGAAGATGAAGTAGTTGTTTGTGACCGAATGTTTGCGGCTTTATGTGGTAACTGAAGCGCTGGAGTGTTCACGGAATGGCTTGGCGTCTGGTTGCCGAGACTCGGACGTAAAGAACTACTTAATTTCCTGTTAAAAAAAAGAACAATGACAACATTTTTTTAAAGAAGCTCTATATACAAAATTTTTCAAATGATTTCAAAATGTTTCAAAACGTTTCTTAGAATATTTCAAAGATTTTCAAATGTTTCAAAATTTTTATGAATATTTACAAATTGTTCCAATGGATTTCAGAGCTTTCGCGAATATTTTACAAAGATTTCAAAGATTTAGAAGATCTCAAAAAGTTTTCAAATGTTTCAGAAGATTTCCAAGATTTAAAATGTTCTAAAATCTTTGAGAAGATTTCAAAGATTTTCAAAGTATGCAAAAGATTTCCAAGATTTCACAAAGATTTGAAAGATTTCACAAGATTCTAAAGATTCCAAAGGTTTCAAAAGATTTAAAATGATTTTAAAATGTTTCAAATTTTTTTAGAATAATTCGAAGATTTTAAAGATTTCAAACAGTTTCGAAAATTGAACGAATTTTTCAAAGATGTCACAAAAATTTGAATGCTTTTACAATTACTTTTAGAAGATTTTAAAGATTTTTAAAACCTTCAAAATCTTCTGAAACATTTTGAAACTTTTTGAGATCTTCTAAATCTTATAAATCTTTGTAAAATATTTGCAACGGTTGTGAAATCTATTGAAAAAGTTTTGATATCTTCATTAAAATTTTGAAATATTTAAAATCTTTGAAATATTCTAAAAAAACATTTTTAAACATTTTGAAATTATTTGAAAAATGGTATATATAGAGCTTCTTCGAAAAAATGTTGTCATTGTTCTTTTTTAAAAATGGAAATTAATCAATTCTTTACGTCCGAGTCTCGGCAACCAGACGCCAAGCCTTTCCCTGAACACTCCAGCGCTTCAGTTACCATATAAAGGCTTGGTTTCGGGCGCAAAGAACTACTTCATCTCCAATCACAACTTTGAAATCTTATTGAAATTATTCAAATCTTTGTGAAACCTTTTAAAATCTTTGAAACATTTGTTAACTCTATTGAAATACTTTTGAAATCTTCGAAACCTGCTAAATTATGTCTAAACATTTAAAAATGTTTGAAATCATTGTAAAACCATTCAAATTTTTGTAATTTCCAAAATTAAAATCATTATTTATTGATTCATTATTATTTATATGATATTGAAGATTTAAAAACTTTCTAATAGATTTCACAACCGTTGCAAATATTTTACAAAGATTTCAAAGATTTAGAAGATCTCAAAAAGTTTTAAAATGTTTCGGAAGATTTTGAAGGTTTTAAAATGCTTTAAAATCTTTTAGAAGATTTTAAAGATAGTTAAAGACTTCAAAAGATTGCCAAAATTTCACAAGATTCTAAGGATTCCAAAGGTTTCAACAATTTTCAAATGATTTCAAAATGTTTCAACATTTTTTAGAATATTTCAAAGATTTCAAAAAGTTTCGAAAAGTTAACAAATTTTTCAAAGATTTCAAAAGATTTCACAAAAATTCGAATGGTTTTACGAAGATTTTAAAGATTTTGAAATAATTGAAAATAATTCAGCAGATCTCAAAGATTTCAAATGTATTTCAATAGAATTAACAAACGTTTCAAAGATTTTAAAAGATTTTACAAAAAATGTCAATGATTTCACAGAAGTTTCAAAGATTTCGAAAGATTTCACAAAGATTTAAAGAATTTCAAAAGATTCTAAAAATTCCAAAAGACATCAGAGGTTTCAAAAATTTTCCAAAGATTTCACAAAGATTTGAATGATTTCACAAAGATTTCAAAGTTGTAATTGAAGATGAAGTAGTTATTTGCGCCAGAAACAAAGCCTTTTTGTATGTGGTAATTGAAGCGACTTTGGCGTCTGGTTGCCGAGACTCGGACGCAAAGAACTACTTAATTTCCAGTTAAAAAGAAAAGAACAATGACAACAATTTTCGGAAAAGCTCTATGTACAAGTCGATATAATTACATTGAGATTATGTGGTCAAAATATTACATCAAACAGTTCAACCCTGTAGACGTAATTTGCCGGGTTCTAAACCCAGAGAGAGAGAGAGAGAAAGAGAAGAGAGAGATGTTGTGCAGTCGTACGGCCCTACGTTCCTACGGTCGTACGGTCTCTCGGGCGTAAGTTTTTTTTGCTGTATCATAATGCATTATATTGTATCATAATCAAAAGAGAGAGAGATGTCTTGCGGCCGTACGGCTCTACGTTCGTACGGTCGCACGGTCGGTTGGTCGGATGGTTGTACGGTTGGATGGTCATACGGTCGTACGGTCAAATGGTCATACGGTCGTACGGTCAGGTTGTCGTATGGTCGTACTGTCGGATGGTCGTACGGTCGTACGTTTTTTTCATTTCACTCCCATCCCAAATTCACTACCGCCCCAAAAAAAAGTTTCACTTCAAAAAAGTGTCCGACTTTCTCTCCTTATCTGATAATATCTTGAGCGATTGTGAGAGTTTGCGGAGATTTAATGAGTGATGTAGATCAATGATCGCGGCTCGCTTTTAGGAAAAAAGTTGTTGAAAGCAATCGCGGGTACTTCAAAGGCAAATAGTGCATAGCTGGTGAGTTCTGCAATCACTCTGCCGGGACAGATCAACCGACATTGCCGTGTTTCGTCTCGGTGTTTCGTTAATTAAAACGAACGGACGGGTTAATTTTATGCGGGTGGCGAACGACCAGGCGTGCATGGCTTTCCCATTACGGGCGGTCTCCCGTCCGTCGCTGTTACTTGCTTCAGAAACAGCAACCATCGTGTTTAGTTGCACGAAGAACTTTTTTCCTTCTTTTTTTTTTAGTTCTCAACAAAAAACCCGACATTTTATTCCCGATCGACTATTTCCTACTACGAACCAAATATTACTTTTTAAATGTCACCTTAAAAAATCTGTTTTATGGGGTCCCAAAAAAAAACCCCATAAGTGGAAAAATGTGTTTTGCGAGTTTTTGGCGCTTGTTATGATTTTTTTGCGGTTTTTTAATGCACATTGTTTCTAATACATAATACACTACTTTATACCAATAATTAGATGTTCACATACATTGTTTAAACAAGTTATTATTGTTTTTATCAACTTTCTCTTAGAATAGAGTCAGAAAGTCGCGGTTTTTTCAAAAATGTACCACTTTTTTCCATTTTCAAGTGAAGTAATACTGAATTATTGTTAACAAACATAATTGTTTGAACAATTTATTATTATGATCAATAGTTTTCTCAGAGTGTTGCTACGAAGTTGCATTTTTTTTAAAGATGTTAACCTTCTTGTCCAATTTTTGATTAAAGTGACTTAAATAAATAATTAAAGATGAAAAATTAATTGTTTAAACAATTTAATATTCTTTTATCAACTTTTTCTCAGAATAGAGTCAGAATGTCGCGATTTTTTCAAAACTTTAACACCTTTTTCAATTTTCAAGTAAAGTGAGGTTATAATAAATTATTATTAACAATCATAATTATTTAAACAATTTATTATCATTTGTAATAATTTTCTTTCAGAGTAATGATAGAAAATTGCAGTTTTTTAAAGAATGTTATACTTCTTGTCCAATTTTTAATTAAAGTCAGGTAAATAATCAATTGAACCAAAAAATTAATTGTTTAAACAATTTATTATTGTTTTTATCAATTTTCTCTCAAAGTAGAGTCAGAAAGTCGCGGTTTTTTCAAAACTTCACAACTTTTTTGAATTTTCAAGTAAAGTAAAGTAATACTAAATCATTGTTAACAAAAACAATTGTTTAAATAATTCATTATTATTATTGTTAATGATTTTCTCTCAGATTAATGCTAGAAAATTACAGGTAAAAAAAAAGGTTTCACTTCTTGTCCAATTTTCAATTAAAGCGAGGTGAATAGTTGATTTAAAATACAAAATTGATTGTTGAAACAATTTATTATTGTTTTAAACAATTTTATCTTAGAATAGAGTCAGAAAGTCGCGATTTTTTCAAAACTTTAACACCTTTTTCAATTTTTGAGTAAAGCGAGGTTATAACAAATTATTATTAACAAACATAATTATTTAAACAATTTATTATTATTTTTAATAATTTCCTCTCAGAGTAATGATAGAAAATTGCAGTTTTTTTTCAAAAGTGCTCCACTTCTTGTCCAAGTTTTAATTAGAGTGATTTTTAATAATTAATCATAATAAACAAATTATTTGTTTAAACAATTTATTTTTGTTTTTATCAATTTTCTCTTAGAATGGAGTCAGAAAGTCGTGATTTTTTCAAAAATTATACACTTTTTTTAATTTTCAATTGAAGTGAGGTTATACTAAATCATAATTAACAAACCTAATTGTTTAAACAATTTATTATAATTTTCAATAATTTTCTCTCAGAGTAATGATAGAAGATTGCTTTTTTCAAAAATGTTCCACTACTTGTCCAATTTTTAATAAAAGTGAGGTAAATAATTCATTTAAGTTGGAAAATCAATTGTTTAAACAATTTAGTATTATTTTTATCAATTTTCTCTTAGAATAGAGTCAGAAAGTCGCGGTTTTTTCAAGACTGTACCACTTTTTTAAATTATCAAGTAAATTGAGGTAATAATAAATTCTCATTACCAAACATAATTGTTTAAACAATTTATTATTATTTTTAATAATTTCCTCTCAGAGTAATGACAGGAAATTGCAGTTTTTTCAAAAATATTCCACTTCTTGTCCAATTTTTATTCAAATTGAGGTAAATAATTAATCAAAGTCGAAAAATTATTGTTTAAACAATTTACTATCGTTTTTATAAATTTTCTCTTAGAATAGAGTCAGAAAGTCGCGGTTTTTTCAAGACTTCACCACTTTTTTCAATTGTGAAGTAGAGCGAGGTAAAACTTACTTATTGTTAACAAAAATATTTGTTTAAACAATTTATCATTGTTATTAATTTTCTCTCAGAATAATGCTAGAAAATGGCAGTTGTTTCAAGAATGTTTCACTTTTTGTCCAATTTTTAAATAGAGTAAGGTGAATAAATAATAAAAAATAACGAAAATCATTGTTTAAACAATTCATCATCATTTTGAATAATATTATAATTGAATAATGTTAGAAAGTTGTGGGTTTGTCTGAAATATTCAACTTTCTGTCCACTCGTCACTTAGAGCTTGCTAATGATGATTAAAATATAACAAACTAAATTGTTTAAACAAATTATCATTGGTAAAAAATATCTTCTTCTATAGAAATGATCGACAGTTGCAGTTTTTTTCTGAAATTTTCCACTTTTCGTCAAATTTTCACTTACTTAGTGGAGTTACAATAAATGCAAGTCAACTTTTTACTTAGTGATTCAATAATTGATGCAAGCTAGGGAAAAATATTAAGTATTAATTATAATTTGAACACATGAGCTCACAGGAACTACTTCAAGGATAATTTACATTTCATATAATCCATATAAAAAATTTGAAGAATATTTCAAATATCTGTTTTATTTCAGAAAAATATATTTACAAACAAGCAGAACATTGTTTAAAATATGATTTTTTATCATGTTTATTTATTATTTGTTCATAACTAGAGAGAAAAATCAAAATCCAACGTTTCAGAAAAAAGGCAAATTCTTTAAACAAATATTTTTGTTGACTTGAATTAATTATTATCTTTCTAAGTGAAAACAGGACAAAAAGTTTAAAATTTCAGAAAAACTGCAATTTCTAACATTATTCAAAGACAATATCATTAACAATAGTAAGTAACTATTCACACAATTATTTTTACTTATTATAATTAACTCTTTCCTCAGTCTTATTGAAAATTAGACGAAAAATGGAAAATTTTTGAGAAAACCACGACTTTCTATCTCCATTCTAAGAGAAAATTCCTAAAAACAATAATAAATTGTTTTAAAAAATTTTGTAGAAATATAATTTGAATAGGAAGTAGTATTTTATGTATTAGAAAAATTTGCATTAAAAAAACGACAAGACACATCATTAACGCTAAAAACTCACAAAACCCATTTTTTCACTTATGGGGTTTTTTTGGGACCCTATTAAACAGACTGGTGGGGTTGATATTTAAAAAGAAATATTTTATTTGTATTCCACGGCTACTTTTAAAAATAAATGTTGAGTTTTAACTCGATTGAGCAAATATTGACGATTCTGAGTAAAATTTACTAAAACGTCTTTTTTTCTCATGGGAAATACATGTTAAACTTTATGGGACATGCTCCACCTCTAAATATAATTTTTTTCAAAAAAAAAAATTGATTCAATTTTGTGTGGATTCGAATAAATTTTCGCGCGTTATGTAAGCCGGAGTAATCCACTTGTAATCCAGTATAATCCAAAGTAATACACTTGTCTCTGGAGTAATCCACTTGTGATCGGCAATACATCAGGTTATTCCGAGTGATCCCAATTTTAGGAGTAATCCACTAGTCCGCCGCAGTAATCCGCGAAATACGCTTCACTATGGAGTAATCCACATTAATCCAGCATAATCTAGAGTAATTCAAAGTAACCCTAGTATGCCCGGTTAATCCACTTGTGATCCAGGCTAATCCACTTGTGACCTGGAGTAATCTTGTAAACTTGTGTTCGGCAGTACATCAGGTTATTCCGAGTGATCCCAGTTCAATGAGTAATCCAATAGTCCGCCGGAGTGATAAGAGTAATTAATTACACTATGGAGTAATCCGCTTGTAATCCGGTGTGATCTGGAGTAATTCAAAGTAACCCTAGTATGCCCGAGGAATCCACTTGTGATCGGCAGTACATCAAGTTATTCCGAGTAATCCCAATTCAAGGAGTAATCCAATAGTCCGTTGGAGTAATCCGAGTAATTAGTTACACTATGGAGTAATCCACTTGTAATCCGGAGTAATCTGGAGTAATTAAAAGTAACCCCTGTATGCGCGAGTAATGCACTTGTGATTCGGAGTAATCCACTTGTTATCCAGGGTAATCTACTTGTGACCAGGAGTAATCCACTTGTAATTCAGTATAATCCGACGTAATACACTTGTCTCTGGAGTAATCCACTTGTGATCGGCAGTACATCAAGTTATTCCGAGTAATCCCAATTTAAGAAGTAATCCACTAGTCTGCCGGAGTAATCCGAGCAATTAGTTACACTATCGCGTAATCCACTTATATTGCGGAGTAATCTGGAGTAATTCAAAGTAACCCTAGTATGCCCGAGTAATTCACTTGTGATCCAGGGTAATCCACTTGTGACCAGGAGTAATCCACTTGTAATCCAGTATAATCCGACGTAATACACTTGTCTCTGGAGTAATCCACTTGTGATCGGTAGTACATCAAGTTATTCCGAGTAATTTCAATTTCAGGAGTAATCCACTAGTCAGTTACAGTTATCCGAGTAATACGCTTCAGTATAGAGTAATCCACTTGTTATCCTGAGTAATATGCAGTAATTCAATGTAAACCTAGTATCCCGAAGTAATCCACTTCAGATCAGAAATAATCCGAAGTAATGCACTTATATTTGGAGTAATCCACTTATAATCTGAAGTAATTTAGGCTGGTCCTTGTATACAAGAGTAAACTAATTGTAATCTGGAATAATCTGATGTAATACACCTATATTTGTAATAATCCACTTGTAATCCAGAGTAATCCAAAGTAATTTAGAGTAGTACTAGTATACAAGAGTAATCCACTTGCGGTCCAGAATAATTCGAAGTAATTCAGAGTAATCGAAGTATACACAAATAATTAACTTATAAGCCAAAGTAATCTGAAGTAATACGTTTTAATATAGAGTAATCCACTTGTAATCCTGAGTAATGTGAAGTAATTCAGAGTAATCGTAGTATACAGAAGTAATCCACTTGTAAGCTTAGATAATCTGAAGTATAAGACCTATATTTGGAGTAATCTACTTGTAATCTGCAGTAATCCGGAGTAATCCGGAGTAATACACGTATATTTGAAGTAATCCACTTGTAATACTGAGTAATGTAAAGTAATTGAAAAGTAATCCTAGCATACAGGAGTAATTCACTTGTAAGCTCAAATAATCTGAAGTATAAGACCTATATTTGGAGTAATCTACTTGTAATCTGCAGTAATCTGGAGTAATCTGGAGTAATACACTTATATTTGAAGTAATCCACTTGTAATCTGAAGTAATTTAGACAAGACCTGGTATACAAGAGTAACCCTATTGTAATCTGGAAAAATCTGATGTAATACACCTATATTTGTATTAATACACTTGTAATCCAGAGTAATCCAAAGTAATTTAGAGTAGTACTAGTATACAAGAGTAATCCCCTTGCAGTCCAGAATAATTCGAAGTAAATGAGAGTAATCGCAGTATACACAAATAATCCAGTTGTGAGCGAGAGTAATCTGAAGTAATAATTTTTCATATAGAGTCATCCACTTGTAATCCTGAGTAATGTAAAGTCATTCAGAGTAATCCTAGTATACAGAAGTAATCCACTTGTAAGCTTAAATAATCTGAAGTATAATATCTGTATTTGGAGTAATCCACTTGTAATCTAAAGTAATCCTGAATATGATAGAAAAAGTATTCGAAATGAGAGGAGCGGGGGTGGGGGAAGTAAAACGAAGTGAGGGGAAATTATGGAAAGCGAAGTAGGGGAAGTGAGGAGAAATGATAGGAAGGGAAATATGGAAAGTATGAGATATGAAGGAATATGAGTTGTGTTAAAGTGAGAAAGATGAGAGGAAATAAGGGCGGAAAAGTATGGGAAATGAGGGGAAATGAGAAAAGAGGAAGGGGAAATGATGGGAAGAAAAATAGATAAGGTAAGGGGAGAGGAGTAGAAAAAGTAGGAGAAGTTGGGGGAAATGATTGGAGGTGACCATAAACGGAGCACAGAAAACGAGGGTAGGGATATATCTGCATAAACTGGAAATGAGTGGTGGGGAATTATAGGAAGTAATGGGAAGTGAAAGGAGGGAAATTAGAGGCTAGGAGGGAAGCGAGAGCGAGGAAAAATGATGGACGTCGAAGCAGGGAAAGTGAAGCCGAAATGATGGGAAGGTAAGTTGGAAAAGTGAGGAGAAATGATGAAAAGGGAAGTATGGAAAGTGAGAGGAAATAAGGGGAGGGAAAAGTATTTGATCCGAGGGAAAATAATTAGTGTGAAAAAGAAGGAAATGAGAAGAAATAGGGGAGAAAAAGTATGAGAAAAGAGAGGAGATGAGAGAACCAGTGTGTGATATCCGGGCAAACGTGGTCAGGAGGCGTAAGGGGAAGTGGCGAAATGATGGAAAAGGAAGTAGGGAAATTTACGGGAAATCAGCAAAGAAGAGGTAGGAGATGTGAGGGGAAATGATTGGAGGGTAGTAGAAGGAGTACAGGAAACGAGGAAAGGGATCTCTGTGAAATAACGGGAAATAAGTGGTGGAGAAGTACGAGAAGTGATTGGAAGTAAGGGGAGGGAAATTAGAGGCTAGAAGTAATGCGAAATTGAAAGAAAATTATAGACATCGAAGCGGGGGAAGTGAAGCCGAAATAATGGAGAGCTAAGTTGGTAAAGTGAGGAGAAATGATGAAAAGGGAAGTATGGAAAGTGAGAGGAAATGAGTGGAGGGGAAAGTACTTGACCTGAGGGAAAATTAGTACTGTGGAAGTAAGGAAGATGAGATGAAATAACGAAGGGAAAGTATGGGGAATAAAAAGAGGAGCAGTGCGTGATGTTATTGAAAATGAGGGGTGAGAAGGTGAGAAGAAGTGACGGTAAAATTATGGGAAAGGATGTGAGGTAAGTTAGAGGAAATCAGTGGAGAGGAGGTAGGTGATGTGAGATGAAATGACTGGAAGGTAGTAGGGGAAGTACGGCAAACAAGTGGTGGAAACTATGTGAAATAAGGGGAAGAAAGTGATGGGGTAGCATGGGAAGTGATGGGAGGGGTATTAGAGGACAGAAAATTATGGGAAAGAAAGTAGGAAAAGTGAGAGGAAGTGATTGGTAGAAAGTGGAGGATGTGAGGGAAAGTAGTGGGATGGGAAGTACGGTTAATAATTATATAATAAACGAGCTTAATTGTTCAAAATAGTAATTGGAAAAGAGGTCTGCAATTGAAAAGAGCAGAATATCTTCCCCGTTGAAATGTGACCTTCAACTAATCTCAGAAGTCGACGAGAGATCTTGAGAAGGTTTTACGAGGCGAGGATAAACCCTAGTGTCGCGACGCCGCGGTTAATGGTTATTAATTTGAGTTTTTGCCCCTCTTAGATCCAAGCTACCCCGGTTTTTCCCCGCTTCGTTACACGTTACTGCTGAATAGAATCGCGGACTCGACCGTCGCCCATTTAATGTGCCGAGAAACAGTGATACACTGTTTATTGCCGACAGCTCTGCAGAATTTTGAGTGGGACGACTTTCCCTTGTTTTAAGCTCTCCTGCACCCTAGGCTTCAAAATACATCTTCCTAACGCTTTTATCTTATGGTACCAATAAACCTTGAGTTAAATGCCACTAAAAGAGAGTAAAAGGAAAGCAGAGTCATCCCTGAGTGGAATACTTATTCTGCTCGAATCACTGAAAGCGAGAAACAATATTTTCAAAGTACCTATCAACTCAGGAACAGGAATCAATTTTGTATCAAGATTTGCGGTAGCCCATCGCCGTCAAATACACAAAAAAAATCTTTTTCAACGCGCAGCCATATTGAAGAAAATGAGTTTCTCAACCAAACTTTAGTTGTATCAACCAAAGTTTGGTTGTCCTAACCAAAGTTTGGCTGTACCAACTAAATTTTTAGTTGTCCCCGCCAAATTTGTTGGATGTTACATACAAGGTCTTCCTAAAACTGTGTTACCAATTTAGGGCATTTTTTACCCTCCCTCACCTATCAACTAAGGAACATGAATCAACTTCGTATCAAGATTTGTCGTAGCCAATCTCCGTCAAGTACAGAAAAATCTTTTTCAACGCGCGGCTAAACTGAGGAGAATGGTTGGTTACCTTAATTGAAGTTTGGCTTCCTCAATCAAAGTTTGGCTGTTCCAACCAAATTTTTAGTTGTCCCAACTAAATTTTTAGCCGCCACAACCTAATTTGTTGGTTGCTGCATAAAAGACCTTCCAGAAACTGCGGTACCAATCTTGGGATACTTTTTATATGGTCGCCAATCACCGTCAGGTACGAACAAATCTTTTTCAACGCGCGGTTAGACTAAGGAAAATGGATGTCACGACCAAGGTTTGGCCGTGCCAACCAAAGTTTGCCTGTCCCAACTAAATTTTTAGTTGCCCCAACCTAATTTGTTGCTTGCTACATAAAAGGCCTTCCAAAAACTGGGTTACCAATTTTGAGCTTTTTTACGCTCCCTCGCCTGTCAACTTAGAAACAGGAATAAACTTTGTATCAAAATTTATAGTAGCCAATCGCCGTTAAGTACAAAAACATATTTCTCAACGCGCGGCTAGACTAAGGAAAATTTTTAGTTGTCGAACAAAGTTTTGCTGTTTCGACAAAAGTTTGGATGTCCCAACAGAAGTTTGGCTGTCCCAACCAAAGTCTTGCTGTCTTAACTAAATTTTTAGTTGTCCCAACCTAATTTTTGGTTGCTGCATAAAAGGTCATTCAAAAATGGCGTTACCAATTTTCAATCAACGAAAATGCATCTCCGACTAAGTGGTCAAATTTTAAAACAAAAATCTCCACAAAAATAGTTGCATTTTCAACCAAATCATTGAGTTTCAAAGCCAAAAAGACAATTTTTTTCAAAGAAAATTGAAATTTCATTTTAAATTGAAAAAAAAGGATTTTTTTGTTGTAACCTAGAAATATGACTTTTCTAATATGAAAGATAAATGTAAAAAATGAAGGAAAGAATTTTGTAAACAAAAAGTTGAATTTTTCACCAAAAAAGACGACTTTTACCAAATAGTTTAATTTTTCACAAAATAAATTATCTTTGGGAAAAATAGTTGTATTTTCAACAACAACAAAAACTTTAGCCAGTTTAATTCAACGATAGAAGACAAATTTGTGACAAAATAATAGAATCTTTAAGCAAGTAGATGAATTTTCAATAATAAAAATTAAATTTTTACACAAAAAAACAAATGTTTACCAAAATAGATTAATTTTCAAGCTCAACAGTCGAGCTATTATAAACCAAAAAGATGAATTCTCTAACAAATAGTTTAATTTTCAATTAAAAAAGATAAGCTTTCAACCAAAAATGGAATATTTCAATTTTTAGTATAAAGAAATAATTGTGAAAAAAATAACGAATTTCCAAGTAGTAGAATTCAACAACAAAATTGACTAAATTCTGGAATTTTTATCCGAAAAAAACCAATTTTCTACAAAACCGTTAACTTTTCATCACAAAGGTTAATTTACAATCAAAGTTAAATTTCCAACCAAAAAGATAAATTTTCCTTATGAAGATTATTTTTCTTCCAAAGAAAATTTTCAGCAAAAGTATTTAATTTGAAATCCCAAAAAATAAATTATCGAAATTGAAAAAATTGTAACTCAAATAAATAGTTCAGTTTTGAACCAAGTGGTTAAATTTTTAACCAAAAATATAATTTTCAACTAAAAAAGATACATTTTCAACCAAACATGAAATGATGAAATTTTTAATTAAAAAATTTATTTTCAACAAGAATGGAAACACTGTTTTTTGTCAAGAATAATGTTAATTTTCCACCAAGTAATTACATTTTCAAATAAAAGGTTTAATTTTCAACTGAAGAGATTAATTTTAAACTTCAATAAAGAATCTTAAAGAAAAGAGTTTTTGACAAAGGTGTTTAAAATATAGCAAAATACTTGAATGCTTAACCGAAAGGATGATTTTTTGAATAAGAAAATTGAATTTCTAGAAAAAAAGACAAATTTTTGACACAATACGTGGTTTTCAAACAGGAAAGTTGATTCCCAACCAAAAAGATCAATTTTAATTCAAAAATGAAATAGTAAAATTTTCAGTTTAAAAAATTACTTTTCAACAAAAATTAAATGAATTTTCAACAAAATAGTCATTTTTTGACCAAAAAGATAAATTTTTAAGAAAATAATCAATTGTTAAATACATTTTTAAATAAATTGTTGAAGGGAATTTTTATAACCAATAACTATAAATAAATAGTGAAATATATCGTTTTATGTGGAAAAAATTGTTTCCTACTGGAATTTCTGAGATTTATACAAAAAATGTTTTGCATCTCAAAACTCTTTTTAATCAAAAATAATTATTATTATTAACAATTTTGAACAGAAATATTGAATTTGGCCATTTGTCAACAAATTCTACAAAGAAAATATCTTTTAAAATATATGAAAGAGGTCCAAACTAATTACTATTGTTATTAAATTTACAAACAAATATCCAGGTTAGGAATGTTTAAGTTGCACCAACTTTTTGTATATTCAATAAGGCTGCATGTAGTCGTAGCAAAAAAATTGAAGGAGCTGGAAAAGAGAATGGACTAGTCCCAAAATTGGAATTGTTGAAATTTTCTTAAATTTCTTCAAAATATTTTTTTAAAATCCGAATAATAGAGGGAGGGTGGGCCTCGACGGCCTCCATGCCATGTGAGGCCTTAGTGTTTTACCAAATGTTTCTAATTGCATTAAGAAAGGCCTGTTGATGAGATCTGCTGATGAGACCATACTAATCCCGAAACGTTACCCTAAATTTTAACCAAAATTGTATTCAATAAAAACTTTCCAATGGTCTGGAAGTCCTCAGATTTTCCAGAAACAAAGTTGTACTTGTCCAAGCTTTTGCATCGTAGATCTCTCTGCTAGGATTAATTAAGATAGAAGGAACTTGACTTCAGGCCCTCAAGATTTTCTCCCTAAGGTATGCCCTGGGTATCTTTGGTCCGAGAAGAGTGTTCTTTCTGTGGTCCAGGGAGCATCCAGGTCCGGACAGGGAAGATTGATATCTGAGTCTCATGCCACGTGAGCTCTCAGAGCACTCTAATTAACTCCGTGACTGGCTGACCTGGCTGAACTCCAGTCGGTCCTCGGTCACATGGCGCCTGTATTCGCACACTTCGAGACCACGATTGTTCATCTGTATGTGTTCTTCGCACGATTATCTTCTTGTACATGCAGGGGTTCAGGTACCAAACCTGCCTTCGATAGAGACGTCATCGTGTTGTGTTGATCTTGTCGTATCTAAGATGAGAGCCACGCTCGGATCAAAATCTTTTCAGACTTCCGGCTTATCCCTCATTATCCACCATTCTACTTGGAATCAGTTTCAGTTCTCTGCTTTTCCCTGGACTTTTCTCTTAGTAAGGTTCATGCAATGACATGAGCTTGAATCTCATTGTTTTTCTGTAGTCTGCCACTGCGGAGATTATCAGGGGCGTGGTTCAGAAGTATTCTCAAAAAACTGGGAGTGTCATAGAGGCGTGGTAAAAAAAGTGGGCGTCGCAGAAGGCGTCGCTGATGATTGTTTCTAATAAAAGGCGTGAAAATGGGGTGCTATCATGTTGTGTTGGGCATGTCCTATTAAAGACGAAAGCCACCCACGGATCAACATTTTTCCAGACTTCCAGCTTATCCCTCATTATCCACCATTCTACTTGGAATCAGTTTGTGTTCTCTACTTTTCCCTGGACTTTTCTCTTAGTAGGGTTCTTTCAACGACACGAGCTTGAATCTCATTGTTTTTCTGTAGTCTAGCACTGTGGAGATGATCAGGGGCGTGGTTCAGAAGTCTTCTAGAAAAACTGGAAGTCGTATAGAGGCGTGGTAAAAAAAATGGGCGTCGCAGAAGGCGAAGCTGATGATTGCTTCTAATAAAAGACATGGAAAAGGGGCGCTATCATGTTGTGTTGGGCTTGTCCTATTAAAGGTGGAAGCCATTTTCTGATCAAAATCTTTCCAGACTTCCGGCTTGTCCCTCATTATCCACCATTCTACTTGGAATCAGTTTCAGTTTTCTACTTTTTCTTGGACTTGTCTGTTAGTAGGGGTTTTCAATGACATGAGGTTGAATCTCATTGTTTTTCTGTAGTCTGGCACTATGGAGATTATCAGGGGCGTGGTTCAGAAGTATTCTTAAGAAACTGGGAGTGGCATAGAGGCGTAGTAAAAAAAGTAGGCATCGCAGAAGGCGTAGCTGATGATTGTTTCTAATAAAAGGCGTGGAAATGGGGTGCTATCATGTTGTGTTGGGCATGTCCTATTAAAGACGGAAGCCACCCATGGATCAAAATCTTTCCAGACTTCCGGGTCATCCCTCATTATCCACCATTCTACTTGGAATCACTTTCTGTTCTCTACTTTTCCCTGAACTTCTCTGTTAGTAGGGTTGTTGCAACGACGCGAGCTTGAATCTCATTGTTTTTCTGTAGTCTATTACGGTGAAGCTTATCAGGGGCGTGGTTCAGAAGTATTCTTAAAAAAATCGGAGTGGTATAGAGGCGTGTTTAAGAAAAGTGGGCGTCGCAGAAGGCGTAGCTGATGATCGTTTATGATAAAAGGCGTGGAAACGGGGCGCTATCATGTTGTGTTAGGCTTGTCCTATTCAAGATGGAAGCCACTCTCGGTCGTGATCTTCCCAGACTTCCTGCCCATCCCTCATTATCCACCATTCCACCTGGAATCAGTTTCTGTTCTCTACTTTTCCCTGGACTTTTCTGTTTGTAGGCTTTTTTTCAATGACACGAGCTTAAATCTCATTGTTTCTCTGTAGTCTATCACGGTGGAGCTTATCAGGGGCGTGGTTCAGAAGTATTCTAAAAAAAGTCGGAGTGGTATAGAGGTGGGTTTAAAAAAAGTGGGGGTGGTAGGGGGCGCAGCTGAAGATCGTTTCTAATGAAAGGCGTGAAAATGGGGCGCTATCATGCTATGTTGGGCTTGTCCTATTAAAGATGGAAGTCACTCACATATCAAAATATTTCCAGATTTCCAGTTCATCCCTTATTATCCACTCTTCCATTTGTTATCAGTTTCGGTTTTCTACTCTTCCCTTGACTTTTCTGTACTTAAGGTTTTTTCTATGACACGAGGTTGATCTCATTTTTTTTGTTTTGAACCGTGGAGATTGTCTGGGGCGTGGTTCAGAAGTCTTCTTAAAAAACTGAGAGTGGTATAGAGGCGTGGTCAAAAAATGGGCGTCGTAGAAGGCGTAGCTGATGATTCTTTCTAATAAAAGGCGTGAAAATAAGGTGCTATCATATTGTGTTGGGCTTCTCCTAGTAAAGATGGAAGCCATGCTCGGATTAAAATATTTCTAGACTTCCGGTTTATCCCTCATTATCCACGATTATATTTGGAATCAGTTTCTGTTATCTACTTTTTCCTGGACTTTTCTGTTAGTAGGGTTTTTTCAATGAAACATGCTTGAATCTATTTTTTTCTGTAATCTAGCACTGTGGAGATTATCAAGGGCGTGGTTCAGAAGTATTTCATAAAAAGTCGGAGGGTCATAGAGGCGTGGTTAAGAAAAGTGGGCGTTGAAGAAGGCATAGCTGATGATCGTTTCTAGTTAAAGGCATTGAAAAGTGGCTCTATCATGTTGTGTCGGGCTTGTCCTATTAAAGATGGAAGCCACTCACAAATCAAAATCTTTCCAGACTTCCGGCATATTCCTCATTATCCACCATTACATTTGGAATCAGTTTCTGTTCTCTCCTTCTCCCTAGTAGGATTTTTTCAATGGCACTAGGTTGAATCTCATTGTTTTTCTATGGTCTGGAACTGTGAAGATTGCCAGGGGCGTGGTTCAGAAGTATTTTTGACATACTGGGAGTAGTATAGAGGCGTGATCAAAAAATGGACGTGGTAGAAGACGTAGCTGATGACCATTTCTAATAAAAGACGTGAAAATGGGGTGTTATCATGTTGTGTTGGGCTTGTCCTATTGAAGATGTAAGATACTCACGGATCGAAATCTTTCCAGACTTCCGGTTTATCCCTTATTATCCACTATTTCATTGGAAATCAATTTCTGTTCTCTACTCTTCCCTTTACTTTTCTGTAATTAGGATTTTGTTAATGACACGAGGCTGAATCTTATTTTTTTCTGTAGTCTAGTACTGTGGAGATTGTGAAGGGCGTGGTTCAGAAACATTCTCAACAAACTGAGAGTGGTGTAGAGTTGCGGTTTAAAAAATGGCCGTCGTAGAGGGCGTAGCTGATGAAAATTGACCATTCTATTGGACATCCGTTTTTGTTTTCTAATTTTTCCTTTACTTTTCTGTTATTGGGATTCTATCAAAGACACGAGGTTGAATCCCTTTTTTTGTAGTGCAGGTCTGTGGAGATTGACTGGGGCCTGGTGCAGAAGTATTTTTTTTTAACAGGGAGAGATATAGAGACGTGGTTAAGAAAAATAGGCGTGGTTAGGAAAACTAGGCGTGGTCAAGGACGCAGCTGGTGAACGTGACCAAGCCAAGAAATTAAAAAGGGGCGCTGTCATGTTGGATTGATCTTGTCGTATCTGATATGAAAACCACGTTCAGATCCAAAGCTTCACAGACTTCTGGTTCATCCCCCGTCATCGATCATTCTACTTAAAATCTAATTTTACGTTCTCCACTTTTGTCTGGACTTTTCTTTAATCTATAATCAGGGTCTGTTTTAGTGTCACGAGATTGAATCTCATTTTTTTTGTAATATAGTACTGTGCAGAATGTCAAGGGCGTGGTTCAGAAGTATTTACAAAAGAATTGGGAGTGGTGTAGAGGCGTGAATAATGGAAATGGGCGTGGACAAGGGCGTAGCTGATAAACATTACCAAAAAAGGACATGAAAAAGGGGCGCTATAAGTTTTGCGGTAATCTTGTCCTTTCGAACATGGAAGCCACTCTCGAATCAAAATCTTCCCAGGCTTCCAGTTTATCCATAATTATCGATTATTCTACTTGAAATAGGTTTCTGTTGTCTACCTTCCCCTTGAGTTTTCTGTAATTAGGGTATGTTGAGTGACAGAAGGTTGAATCTAATTTTTTGTCTGTAGTGTATCATTGTGAAGATTGTCAAGGACGTTGTTTAGAAGTATTTCTAAAAAAATTGAGACTCGCGTAGAGGCGTGAATAAGCTAAATGGGTGTGGTCAAGGGCGTAACTGATAAACGTTAACAAGAAAAGGAGTAGGCATTTTCAAAAAATTAAGAGTAGTCAAGGGGTGCCAGAATGGAAAATGGGCGTGACTAATGAGCATTGTATTAAAAAAATGGGCGTTAGATAGGGGTATTATATTAAACCAGGGAGATAAATTTTTGGGAGGCATTTCTAATTTTAGGTAACAGACGGGCGTTTCAAAGTTGGAAAGAAAAGTGGGTGTTCCAAAGTGGGAAAGAAATTTGAGCGTTTCCAAGGGATATGAGCATGGTTTCAGGTGGTGTTAATTGAAAGTGAACATGGCAAATGGATGTCACCAAATAGAGCGGGCGTACTCAGTTTAAATTTTTGAGAAATTAGCTGCTAGAAATCTTCATAAAATAGGGGAAGACAAAGTTATTTCTCTCTCAGGAAAAGGTTATTAGTCCACTGAATTCAAAACGTATCTCTTTATGCACCTTGGTGTTGGTAACGCAGATGATAATCAAAACAGATTTTAGAGTTTGGACAGAAAGATGGGTCCAAAGTACCTGGGCGTGGTCAAATAAAGTGGGCGTGATCAGTCATAATTCTTTGTACATCAGCTGCTTCACGTTCGTAAAATATAAAGAGAAAATTCTTCGTGTCTTAGGAAGAGATTATCAGCACACCAAAACCAAAACCTACTACTTCTACTACTGCTGAAAAAGTTCAAGCCAAGAGGCATGGTGAGAAAAATGGGCGTGGCAAAGGGGCGTTATCGATAGCCTTGAGGATAAGGTTATGAGAAGCGGTTTCAAAGTACCTGGGCATGGTTTTGAGGTATCTCTAATGAAAGTTGACATTATCTGGTGGTCAAGATTGTTGTTCTTAGGTGTGTCTGATGGAAGTGGGCGTGGCGGATGTGCCTCGTGAACTAAAGAATGCGTAGCTAAGTAACATCAACAAAAACAGCCGTTCAGAAGTGGCGTTTCATGGGATGCATTTGTTATTGGATAGATGAACGCATCGGTTGGAAGGAAGGTAGGTGTTTTCAAACGCCCTGGGCGTGGTTTTGGGTCGTCTTTAATAAATGTGAGAATGATAGATGGGCGTCTTTAATTAAACTAGGCGTGGTCAGTTTCGATTTTTGAAACACTAGCGCCTGGAAATCTTTAGGAAGAAAGTTTTTCCTCTCTTCTAAAGAGATGATGAGTCCAAAGCCTCAATAAATTTTAATTCCTGCATGACTCGGATTATAGTTCCCCTTTTTAGTGTGTTTTGAGCTTATGGAAGTGTGAATTAGAAGATTGTTGAATCCGTGCTTGAGGATATAGCTTGTATACGAATTAGATCGCAAAAGCAGGAAATGAGAGGAGCGAGTGAGAGAAGTTGGAAGGAGAAGTGTGATAGAGAGGTTAGGCTCGGGTCTGTCGTCCCCGGATTGTTGGAGATGGAAGCAATAGGGATCAACTAGTATGCAAATCGGATGTAAATATCGCTCACTCTCCTGGTTTCTCTTCCTATCTCTCTCTCTCTCTTCCTCTCTTTCCAGTTCACTCTCCACTCGAGAGAAGAAATCAAAGCCGAGGGCAAAGCAGCAAACGAGATCAGGATGCTGGGACTTTTCCTTTCTGATCTCTTCTGCACCTTTCCAGGCTTGTGTCTTCCAGTTTTTCTAAATTCACACCTCGACACGACTTCTCTTATCCAACCAGTATTTTCTCTCAAGCAATACTTTTTTTTAGGAAAGATCAGACTGACAACTCATTTGATGAAGTTACATTTGGTGCCGTTCGAAAACTACCTCACACTGCTAGGAGTTAACAGGGTTTTGGAAAGAAGCCTTCTTTGAAAAATAGGTGTCATGAAAATGATGATAATTAAGAAGATACATGAGTTTTAATATAATATTTAAATTTTCGACCAAAGAAATTACTTTTTAACCAAAAATATGAATTAGTCACTACCGAAGTTAATATTTCATCACAAAAGATAAAGTTTGAACGGAATAGGGAAATTTCTAACCGAATATCTCAAGTTTCAAGTAAAGAAGATAAATGTTAAGCGAAACATAGAATATTTGAATTTTCATTTTAAAAATTCATTTTCAACCCAAAAAAAAACAAGGAATTCTCAACAAAATAGTTACATTTTGAAGCAAAGAAATTAATTTTTAACATAAATAATGAATCTTCAACCGAAGAAATTAATTTTGAACGAGAAAAGTTAATTAGTCACCAAGAAGATATATTCTATCACGAAAGACAATGAATCTTTAACAAACAAAATAATGAATTTTTTACCAAAACCAAACAACAGAATAGATAAATTTTCTACAAAATAGTTAAATTTGTAACCAAACAGATGAATTTTCAAGCAAGAAGATTAAATTTCTATAAAGAAGATGAATTTTCAGCAGAAAAGGGAAAAGTTTAATTTCCAGATAAAAAAATTATTTTTGATTAAAAAATATGTTTCATTAGAGAGATGAATTTTTAATAAAAAAATTGATTTTCTAGCAAAAAAGATTAATTTTAACAGAATACATGAATTTTCAACCAAATTTTGAATTTCTAATGGAATTTTCAGCCTAATAGTTAAATTTTCAACCATAGAAATGAATTTATCAGATTAATATTTTGCCACAAAAGACAAAGTTTCAACGAAATACAGAAATTTTTAACCAAATAATAACTGAATTTTCAACTGAAAAATATAAATGTTACGCCAAACATGGAATAGTTCAATTTTCAGTTAAAAAATTCATTTTCAGCACAAAAAACGAATTTTTCAACAAAATAGTTCATTTTTTAAACATAGAAATTATTTTTTGACTAAAATCATCAATCTTCAACCAAAAAAATGAATAGGTATACAACGTTTTCAAATCACTTTTAATTTTCAAGGATTTCACTTTTGTTTATTTAACTGATTGTAGTTTGTAATCTTTTCTAGATAGTATATCAAAAACAAAACTTTTCTTCTGTCATAAACAAAATATAAAAATTTGGATTTTAATGAAAACTCACCGTTAGTATTACCGTAAGTGAGCTGATAAGTAAAATTTAGTTCGACGGCCCCCATCCGAGTATTACCAGGCCAAGCGCAGCTTAACTTCGTTGATCGAAGGAGAAGCCTTAAACAATGACATGTGTCCAAGCGAACAATTTAACTGCATAAATATTTTTAAACTAGATTTGCTCTTTTATACAAAATTTTGTTAGTCCTGATATTTTTCAAATAAAATATTTCATATTTTTAGAATAGTAAAAAAGTATTTTGACATGGAAATCGCTAAATTATCAATTTAAAAAATTTCATTTTCTCAATTATTTACACCATTTTTATTTAAATACAATTTTTTGCTTTACTCAATTTTTGATGAATAAAATCAATATAAATGTTATACCATGTAAATGTTTATTTATACTACGTCATCAATTTAATCCATAAAAATACATTTTTACTGAATCGAATGGCGCTATTAGTTTTTTGTTATCGCGCATTTGAAAACAAATTGTTTGAATAAAAATTCTTTAAATGATTTCAAAATAATTTTTTTTCTTTTGAAAAAGAATCTATTGATTTTTCAATCATTTTATGACAAAATAATTTTTATGAAGTTATTTTGAATGTATTTTTTTCCTTTTGAGACTTCTATTTTTCTCGAAACATGTTTCTGGGGTTTCACTGATATATTTAATGTTAATTTTAATTTTTTTTTTTTTTGTTGAAAAAATATATATTTTTTCCGACACGTACATGGTTCTGCAGTCACAAATTTAATAAAAAATTTCGAATGTCATATTACCGATGTACCAGGTAGTCATAAATATATTTAATCCTCAAATTTCTCAAAATTTGTATCTAGTAAAAAGTAAAGTAGGTATTATAAAAACTAATACAGAAATTTATAATAATTTTTTTCCATATAACGATTTAGAACTTAGGGAGCTTGCTTAAAAATTATTTTCTAAAAATATAGCATTAGCATCTTTTGAAAAAGATCACGAAAAATAAATTTTTGTTAAAACTTAATTTTCTACCAAATAGTTGAATTTTCAACTTTTCTGTCAAGAGATGAATTTTCTATAAAAAAAAACGAATGTTCAACAAAATAGTTGAATTTTTGACCAAAATGATGACTTTTCAAGAAAATAGTTAAATTTTCAACAATACGATTACATGTTCATCCAAAAAGTAGAATTTTTAACCAAAAGAGATAAATTTTGAACAAAAAATATAATAGTAGACTTATCCATAAAAAATGAAGTTTCAACTAAAAACTATGACTTTTCTACAAAATGATGAATTTTTAATCCAAAACGGCGGACTTTGTATCCAAAAAGACAAATGTTAAACAAAATAGTTAAATTTTCGGCAAAAAAATGACTTTTTACAAAATAGTTGAATTTTTAACAAAATAATGAAATTTTTCACCAAAGAATCTTAAAAGAATCTTCAATCAAAGTAGATGAAATCTGGACAGAAAACGTGATAGTAGACTTTAGAATTTAAAAAATGAATTTTCAATCCAAAAAGAAGAATTTTCTATCCAAAAAGATGAATGTTCAACCAAACAGTGGAATTTTCGACAAAATAATTAAATTTTTAACCAAATAGTGGAATGTTTAACCAAAGGAGATAAATTCTGAACCAAAAATATAATAGTAAACTTTTCAAATAAAAATAATTAACTTTCAATCAAAACTATTAGATTTTGAATTGAGAATTCAACTTTTTTGGTTGAAAATTCAACTATTTGTTTAGAAATTAAACTGATTTGTTAAAAAAACATTTTTTTATTAAAGATTCTTCGCTTCAGTTGAAAATTCATCTCTTTGGTAGAAAATTCGTAATTTTCGGTAGAAAATTAATCTTTTTGGTAGAAAATTAATCTTTTTGGTTGGAAATTCTTTTGGTAGAAATTTCATCTTTTTTGGTAACAAATGGTTTGGTTGAAAATTAATCTGTTTTGTTTGAGGATTTTACTATTTTAATGAAAATTCCTCTCTTTTGGTTGAATATTTAACTACTTTGTTAAAAAGTAAAAAACTTAGTTAAAAATTCATTTTTTTATTGAAGATTTATCATCTTAGTTGAAAATTCATCTCTTTGGTTGAAAATGTAACTATTTTGTTTAAAATTAGTTTTTATTTAAATTCATATTTGCGGGTTGAGAATTCAAGTGTTTTGCAGAAAATTCTTGACTCAAAAATCCATTTTAATTGAAAAATCAAGTACTTTTTTCAAAATTAGTCTTTTTTGGTTGAAAAATCACCTCTTTGGTAGAAAATTCATCTTTTTCATAGAAAATTAACATTCTTAGTTGAAAATTCATCTTTTTAATTGAAAATTCATCTTTTTTGGTGAATTTTTTGTTTCTTTAATGGAACCGTTTTTTAAGATTAATCTGTTTTGGTTGAGGATTCTACTATTTTAATAAAAATTAACTACTTGCTTAAATGTTTAAATATTGCGTTAAAAATTAATTTTTTTACTTGAAGATTAAAAATTGGTCTGTTTTGGTAGAAAATTAACAATCTTGTTTGAAAATTCATCTTTTTGGTTGAAAATTCATCTATTTTTGATGAAATTGAATCTTTTATGTTTAAAAATGGAACCGTTTCATTTAAAATTATTTTTTATTTTGGTTAAGGATTCTACAATTTTAATGAAAACTCAACTTTTTTGGTTGAATTGTAAATATTTTGTTCAAAATTCTTCTTATTTTTTAATTCATATTTTCGGGTTGAAAATTCAACTATTTTGCCGAAAATTCGTCTTTTTGCTTTGAAAATTCACCAATTTGGTTGAAATTTTTTATCACTCTTGACTGAAAAATCAATTTTGATTGAAAAATCAACTACTTTGTTGAAAAGTCATCTTTTTGGTAGAGAATTAATCTTCTTGTTTGAAATTTATTTTTTTAATTAAAAATTTAACTATTTGGTTAAAAAATCATATATAATAGATTACGTAAAGTCTTTTAGGTAGAGGTCAAACAAATTTCTATGTTGTCCTACAGGGTTATTGATTGAAATTTTTGTTTGAAAATTAATTTCTTTCTGTGGAAATTTCATGTTTTTTGGCTAAAAAATGCAACTGTCTAATTAAAAATGAACCTGTATTGGTTGAAAATTAACTAATCTAAAAAATTTAACTATTTTTGGTTGAAAATTAAACTATTTGGTTCGAGGTTGAATTACTTTGTTAAAAATAATTTTTTAATAGCAATTTCACAATTTTAGTTGAAAATTCATTTTTTTGGTTGAAAATTTAACTATTTTGTTGAAAATTCGTGTTTCTTTTTTGACTGAAAATTAATTTTATTTTTTGTTGAAAATTTACCCTTTTCACTTGATAATCCAACTATTTGGTTGAAAATTCGTGTATTTTGTTCAAAATTCGTCTTTTTGGTAGAAAACTAATCCTCATGGTTGAAAATGTAACTATAAGGTTGAAAATTTATGTATTTTTTTGAAAATCTTTCTTATTTAGTAGAAATTTTTTTTGGAATGCAACTGTGTTTTTTAAATATATCAGTTTTAGTTGAGGATTAAATTATTTTGTGGAAAATTCATCTTTTTGGTCAAATTTTACTTTTTTTGATTCAATTTTAAAATATGTTGTGGGAAAAATATAAACTGTTAGATTTTTGGTGAAAATTCATATTTTTAGGTTGAAAATTAAACTACTTTCTTAAAAATTAATTATTTTGTGTAAAATTTATATTTTAGGTAAAATCTAAACTGCTTTGATGAAAATTCATAATTTTTTGGTAACAAATTAATTTTTTTACTTAAAACTCAAATATTTGGTTGAAAATCCAACTGCTTGCTTGAGAATTAAATTTGTTGTTAGAAATTCATATTTTTGGGTTGAAAATTGGAATTTTTTGTATAAAATTCATCTTTTTTGCTTACAAATTCAACAATTTGTTAAACTATTTGGTATAAAATAAAATATTTAAAAAAACTTTTTTGTGTAGAATTTTTTTTTTAATTGGAAATAATTTTGTTTAATGTCAATTAATCTCTTTGGTTAAAAATGCAATTACTTCGTTATAAATTCAACTGTTTTACAGAAATCTTGTCTTTTTGGCTTCAAAATTCAAAACTTTGGATGACATTTTTTTCCTTTATTGAATGGAAAATCTTTCGTGGTTGAAAATTAATCTATTTTAATTTAAAAGATGTTTGTTTTGTTTACTAGCGTTAGTTTAATTTAGTTTGTCGTTGGAATGACGGTTTTTGATCTACTAGTCATTATTAAAATGTTTATTTTATAGATATTAAGGGTTTATAATTTTTGTTAGTCTCTTACGAGAAGTTCAAACATTTGGTTTTTGTTATAAAAAATTATTGGACTTTCAGTTTGAAAAAAGATCCAAAATGTAAGATTGAGATGTTAAACTTAACATTTTTTATATATAGTGATTTGTATGAAATTGAGTAAGTTTCATAAAATGTAAAAACACATCCTCCATGACATACAGTAGTTTATCACAGCCCCTTGTTGGTAAATCCTTTGAAAAAGACTTAAAATTATTAACTTATATCACCGACTTAATGGCCTAACTGTAAGTGGTAAAATAGAACACAATTTGGCGTTTAGCGTTTCTTTGTTAGAAAAAAAAACAAACAAATCTTACAAAACAATTATCTCGTTAACGACTGTACATATCCTGAAAGATTCGCAGTACAAGAGCAGCATAAACAATTCCTAGTTATAATACTGAAAATCAAAAAAGTCCAAGGGCGCGAAATTGTGATAAAAATAATATTACATATCCTACGAGCACACAATTTCACGCAGGCAGTGTGTCAAGAGACCTTATGTTCATTTACTTTCTCAAATGAAAGTTAAGTACTCAAATGCAAATGAACGAAAAAGAAAAGAAAAATTCCATAAAAAAAAATTTAAAAAAAAACTATATATCATGCCGCTCTGATGTTAAATTCTGTAGATTATGCTTACGAATCTTACCAATCTAGGAATAAATTATGTACAAAGTAATGCGCATTCCATCTCATTCTGCTTTCTTAAGATTAATGAAATGGCAATTTCAATGAAACGATTCTCGCTCCTTATAGAGTATGCGTCAAAATAATGTCTTGCGAGATGATATGGCTAAATCTGGGTTCGTATCCCACCTCCTTTTTTTTTAACTATTCGTATTTATCCTTTCATCACAGGATCTCAAAATTATCGACGACTAACCTCCACTCCTCGAAAATTACAAGAATAAAATAGCCTTCTACAATTAACAACTATGGGGGTATAAAATATTCTTAAGTTTACAATCTTCCTAATGAAACGGCAGGACGAACCCAACTAAATCCAAGAATTATCGCAATCTCGTTAATCCTGAAAAATCTCAAATTCGTTTCTACAATCATTATCGCAGACAGAAAACCTTCTCATATCCACTCATGGATGTCACTCCTTTCAAGTCATCCAAACTCGTCACTATTAACAGAAGAAATAAAATAAAATGCCCCTAGCTATTGAAAGCAAGCCTCACAGACTCTATTTCAGTTAAAATGGCGGAAATAGGAAACATTTTCCAAAAAAAGGGACTTTTAAGGAAAGAAAAAATATAGAACAAGAATAGTCGAATAAAGCTAGACTAATGAAAGCGCCAGGTGTCATTTTACCCTCATGAAACCTTTTTTTAAGTCAGTCTCTTCATTGTTTGAAATTTTTTTCAAAATTATAAAATGGCTTCAAAATTTTTGTTTATAACCAATTTAAATACTACAATTTGATTATTTTATAATTTAAACATTTTTCCAATTTTAATGCAGAATAAGTTGTATAATTCAAATAATTACAAATTAAATAAATTATTTGATTGAAATCATATCTGATATCAATTTCGGTGTTATCAAACTTGGATAAATGTAAATTTCGAATTTTTTAACAATAAAATGTTTTTTTCTTTAATTAAAATTGCATTCAAATTAGAGAAAATTGTAAATTCAAGTTAATATCAGGCAAGTTCAAGTGAACTAAAAAAACACGTCTCGATTCGAGCGAATTTAAAATTCAAAGGTAAAAATATAGATTACGTGATAGCTCGTAATATTATTAACAAATTAACCTTATAGGAAATCCATGCATCTAAAATTATAGTATCTAACATTAAAGTTTAGTAACTTTACAATAAAATATTGTAATAGCGTTACAAACTTCATATCGGTATAAATAGATTAGTATTTTGATTTTTTCCATCATTCTGTGAAAAAATAATATGATTAAAAATAAAGTTTTTTCACCATTTTTGAAACTACTACCCCCAAAATCATTCCAACTTTTTTTAAGTTTATCAGGTTAAGGTAAGATATTTAAAAGGGTTCCAAAGGATTTCAGGGGATTTCCAAATTTTTATTTCCAAATTTTAAAAGATTTTAAAGGATTTTCAAGAGCTTTAATTTTTTAAGACATTTCAAAAGATCTGAAATAATTTAGTGTATTTTAAAAAATTAAAATTAATTTTCAAGAGATTTACACAATTTCAAGGAATTTTCCAGAATTTTAATGATTTTAAGGGATTTAAAAAAAATTGCATGAGGTTTTAAAAGCCTTCCCAGAATTTTGGAATATTTAGAAGAATTTTGTAGGAATTCTAGGACTTTAATTATTCCAAGGAATTTCAAAGATTAGCATCAGATTTCACGTAACTTCACGGGATTTCAAGAGATTTTATAATATTTCAAAGAAAATTTAAAGAATTTATTTACAAGAATTAAGGGATTAAAAAGCATTTCAAATATTTGGAGAAATTTTCAATAATTCAAACTATTTACAAAGATTTCAAATTTTTAGAAGCTTTTTAAGAATTTTTAAGATTTTAGGATATTTTAAAAGATTTCAAGGAATTTCAATAATTTGCAAATGATTTTAAATATTTTAGGGTATTTTAAATTATGCCAAGGAATTTTCAAGAGATTAGCAAAATTTCAAGAAATTTCAAGGGATATCAACAAACTTCATATAACTTCCAAGGATTTCAATGGATTTTATAATATTTTAAAGAAAATGTAAAGGATTTATTTAAAAGAATTAAAGGATTTCAAAGCATTTAAAATATTTGGAGAAATTTTCAATAATTCAAACTATTTACAAAGATTCAAAGTTTTTAAAATATTTTAGGATATTTCAAAAGATTTAAAGGAATTTTAATAATTTGCAAATGATTTTCAATATTTTAGGGTATTTTAAATGTCAAAGAATTTTCAAGAGATTAACAAAATTTCAAGAAATTTCAAGAAATATCATCAGATTTCATATAACTTCAAAGGATTTCAAAGGATTTTATATGTTTAAGAAATTTTAAATAATTTATTTACAAAAATTAACTGAGTACAAATCATTTTAAATATTTGGAGAAATTTTTGATAATTCAAACTATTTACAAACATAAATAATTTTTAAATGATTTTGAAGAATTTTTAATATTTTAGGATATTTTAAAAGATGCAAAGGAATTTCAATAATTTGCAAATGATTAAAAATATTTTAGGGTATTTTAAATGATGCCAAAGGATTTTTAAAAGATTAACAAAATTTCAAGAAATTTCAAATTTCATCAGATTTCATGTAACTTCACGGGATTTCAAGGAATTTTATAATATTTTAAAGAATTTATTCACAAGAATTAAGTGGTTTCAAACCATTTCACAGATTTTGAGAAATTTTTAAAATTTCAAGCTCTTTCCATAAAATTAAAAAATTTTTTTAAACCATTTTAAAGCATGTTAAAGATTTTAGGATCTTTTAAAAGATTCCGAGGAATTTTAATTAATTGCAGATGATTTTTTAAAATTTTAGAGTATATTAAAAGATTCCAATGAATTTTCAATAGATTTAAAAAATGTCAAGGAATTTCAAGGAATATCATCAGATTTCATACAACTTCAAAGCATTTTATAATGTTTTAATGAAATTTAAAAGAAATGACTCACAGAAATTAAGAGATTTCAAAGAATTGAAAGTGATTTTCAAATATTTTAAGCTATTTCAAAAAAAAAAAAAAAAATTTCAATATTTTAAAGAATTGTCAAGATTTTAGGATATTTAAGAATATTCCAAGGAATTTCAATAAATTCAAAATAATTTTAAAAACTGTAGAATATTTTTAAAAATACCAATGAATTTTAAAAAGAATTTTAAAGATTTTAGGATACTTTAACAGACTCCAATTAATTTTCAATAGATTAAAAAAATTTGTAAAGGAACTTTAAAGAATATCATCAGATTTCATGTAACTTCAAGGGGTTTAAAGGGATTTTTTTAATATTTCGATGAAATGACAAAGAAATCATTCACAAGAATTGAGGGATTTCAAAGAATTTCAAATATTTGAAAAGATTTTCAAATATATTAAGGTATTCCCTACAATTTGAAAGAATTTTAAGATTTTCGGTTACTTAAAATAAATATTCATTGAAACAAAGTTTTTTCAACATTTTTGAAATTAATACTACCCCTAAAATCCTTCAACACTTTTTAAGTTATTGGAATTTTTCACTATTTATTATAAATATACCCTTAGGTTTGATAATCTACTTTTCTAGATTTGTCGACAGATTCAACAGGAAGTGAAAATATATAAAACCTTAAAGTAAAGGGTTTCGATCTTCTAAATTGTTTTTAAAAATATAAACATAAGTGATTTGATAAATGAAGTATAGAAAATCCTATATTCTCGTATTATATTACATTCTATCAGCGTTTATTGTGAACGCAATCATTCTTTACAATGTTTAGATTCATTTAGGTCACATTTACTTTATCGAAAAATCTAGAAAAATGCATAACCAATATTAAATATTTGGAAATATGTACAACTAATTTTTAAAAAGTAGTAAAAAAATTAAGTTTTTAATTAATATTTTTCTACATACATCAAATTTAAATATTAAAATTTAATTCATTCTACTTTAATTACAATTAAATTCGGATTATGTTGCAATGAAAAAACTTCCCAGTTTTAATAAATTTATAAGTTTTATCATTAAAATTTGTAATTTATCCAAAATGAAATAAATTATTTGATTTAAATCACGACTGATTTTAATTTCAGGGTTTTTGTATAAATATAAATTTCGAATTTTTGAAAGTGAATTTAAAAAAAAAATAAAACTGCATTGAAATTATAGAAAATTGTAATACATTCAAGGCAACATCAGACAAGTTTAAGTGCAATTTAAAATGTAAATTTATAATTTTCAATAAATAAATTTTTAATTAGTATTGCTTTCAAATTAGAGGAAATTCTAACTCATTTTATGAGTACTTCGCTTCCTCATAGGTATCAAATAAATTTGCTCCCTTACAGAGGGAGCTTTTCAATTAATAAAAAAGACTGACACTTTCAATACTTTTCAATTTGAGATTTCTGTCCTACCGAAAATCTTATTGCCAGAAAATCAAATAAACCAACGAAAGATGTCGGAATAAATGAAAATATAAATTTCTCTTTAAAATCCAACCTACAAATTGAACACACTAAAATGTCTCCATTCAAATTTAAAAAAAAAATTAAAAATAGGAAGGAGATTTGGAGTTGGTCTTCTTTTCCCTTCCTCTTTTTTTGACTTTTTAATTTTAATGGACACATTTTAGAGTGTGATATTCAAATTAGATCGTTAGATTCTGACTAAATTCTAACTAAATTAAAGAGAATCCACATGAGTTTAATTAAAAATAATCAAGTGAATTCCAAAGTAAACTTCATCTTAATGAATTCAACACTATACAAATTTTTTTATACTTTCATACAAGAAAGGCTAAACTTTTCAGTTTCGATTTCAATGAAGATTTTTTCAAAACCTCCACTTACGACTGAAAATAGAGTAAATAGGGAATAACTTTCAAAAATATAGAGGAAGTTCGAACCAGGCTGTGAGGCCTGCAAGCAAGTATAACGCCTTTATGGGAAAACAGATCGCTTTTTGTGTAATAAACTGAACTCCGGGAGTCAGTTTATGATAATTATACTACAGGCTGATGCCAGACTATCCTCCCACTTAAACAGCCAGAAACCAGAAGGCAGTGTCTTGGCGAAAATTTCGTACTGACTACAATGTCAGCGTGACTAGCGTTGGTTGCCAATTCGTGGAGTTGCACAGATTCATTGAAAGACGGAACACAGTCTGACAGTTCTTGGCATTCGTTGGAAAAGGCTAAAAGTCGAACGCCATAACCGAAGGGCGAGCAGATAACTCTACCGTCAGCCGAGAAACACAATTCTTTAATGTAACCCGAACCAACATTCGGTTCTTCAATGTAGTGCGTCAGCCTCGGAATATTTTGATGGATGTTTTCATTCCTAGTGAGTGCGTACATCGGCTGATGGGTTTGACTATTCTGGCTGGGCGCTCGAATTCGATTTTCTCCGGTTATAACGACCGTGTACGAGGATCTAGGTAAGTTTACGCTAATGGCATTGCTAGTTCGCGAAGCCATCCAATCCCTCCACTCGTTCGATGATTGGATTTCCCTACCTCTCTCTCTTCGAGATCTCGTTTCCCGAAACGCCACCAAAGCTTCCCAAACATCAGCCGAGCTCACATGCAACTCCACATTTCCTGTCGAAAAATTTCGATTGTCTATCAAATCCCTTCGCCTTAATTCATTCAACTGTACACCTAGTCGCTGACGTTCTTCGTCCCTTGCTGAACTTTCTCCGCGTGAACTTGCTTCTTCGCTTTCTTCATTGAATGCATCGTCCTGTCTTTCTGTTCCGTCATTGGATCCTGCTGTTTGGGTTCTGGAACCGATGTCAATCACTGTGAAATTATTGTTCGAGGTTCTCTGGGAACGTGGGTTTCGTGATTGGAGACGTAAACTCCGTCGAGTTCCTTCTTGCCAGTTGTTTGTCCTTGAGGGGAAAACGGGTTGGGTTACGTCTGTTCTTACGAAAGAACTGGACCTTGCCTCGGAGGTGGCTTGAGAATTTCTTCCACGATTGGCTCTGTCTATTAAAAATGTGGATGTTATTCCGGAACGAGAGGGCTGCAGGGGTTGAGAATCGTCTGGTTCCTCAGGCACGTCGTTGGATTGGGTGGATTTTTCTCCAGCTTCTTTCAGCAGCTCGTAAACCTCAGTCATATCGCGTTCCTGAATATCGTGCACGCATGTCCACTGAAAATTTGGATAAACAAAATTAGCGTGATTTTTCATTCCAGACTTCAACATTTCAAAGATTTCAAAGACCTCTCAAAGATTTCAAGGATTTTAAAATATTTTAAAGATGTCTAAATATTTCCAGGGTGTCTACCCGATGGATGATTTTGATAATTTCTCGAATTTCTGATTTGAAACAGGGACTTTTGGAAAAGAATTATAATTCTGAGTTCGAACATCAGATAATTTTTGGCTATAAGAATTACAATTCTGATTTAGAACAAAGAATTTTTATAGAAGAATGCTAATTCTGAATTTGAACAGGGATTTTTTTTAAATACCTTCTTCTGAATCAAAATTAAAAATAATTCTTTACGAAAATTACATGTCCTAAAGTCTCAATTATAATTCTTTGCGGAAATTTCCTATTCCAAGTCCAAATTACATTTATTTCCAAAAAATCCCTGTTCCAAATTAAAATTATATTTGTTGACATTTTCCATTATAATTCAGAAATATAGTTACGTCCTTTTATTAAAATTTGGAAGAGGGAAGTTTTAAATTCTAGCGAATTTTTATTGACACAAAAAAAAGAATATCTAAATTCAACCCAATTCTAATTTGGAAAAAGGAATGTTAAAAATCTTAGAAATTCTGACTTGGAACAAGGATTTTTTGTAAATTCCCTTTTTATAAATCAGAATAAAAATTATTTTCCGAAATTCCCGGTTCCATGTCGAAAACTAACTGATCCAAGACAAAATTATAATTCTTTATGGAAATTATCTGTCTCAAAGTCTAAATTATAATACTTTTAGAAAATTCACTATACCAAGTCACAATTTAATACATTTCCAACATTCAAATTTTTCGATTCCAATTCAGAATTATATTTATTTACAAAATTTTCTATTATAATTCAAAAATCAAAAGTTTCAAATTCTGCCAAACTTTGAATTTTTTGAATTTAAACAATACTGTCATAATTTATTTTTTATTTTTACAACATTGTTTAATTATCAATTTTTTTAAATACAAATTCAAGGCTAAAAGATTCTTTCGCCCCTAAAAAGTATTTGGTATTTACAGAGAAATAAGCTCTAAATTTTATGAAATAAACAATACATTTTTGAATATATTATCGAGCTTAGAATACGAAAATGTGTAATTTCATTACAATTAATGTTCTGTAATAACATTCAAATTTTTCCATTCCAATTCAGAATTATATTTATTTACAAAATTTTCTATTATAATTCAAAAACCAAAAGTTTCAAATTCTGCCAAACTTTGAATTTTTTGAATTTAAAAAATACTGTCATAATTTATTTTTTATTTTTACAAAATTGTTTAATTATCAATTATTTTAAAATACAAATTCAAGGCTAAAAAATTCTTTCACCTCTAAAAAGTATTTGGTATTTACAGAGGAACAAGCTCTAAATTTTATGAAATAAACGATAAATTTTTGAATATATTATCGAGCTTAGAATACGAAAATGTGTAATAATACTTCAATAAAAACTGTTAAAAATTCAACAAAATTCGTTGAATTAAATAGAATTGAGTAAATTTAGAAGAATTCAAGTAAATTAGAAAAATTAAAAAGAATTCCAAAGAATTTAAAAGAATTCGGGATGAATTCCAAAAAAATGCAAAACTTTTCAAATCTTTGAAATCCTACTAATTTCTAACCAAGGAAGTGATTAATGATTACAAAACAAATCAAGTTCAATTCAAAAGAATTCAAATGCATTGGATACAATTTTTTTTAATCGACAAAATGCGATTAATTACAATAAAACTTGAGTGCATTTAGAGGGATTTAAGAGGAATGAGAAGAATTGTATGAAATACATAAAAACCCAAACTGAATTTTAAAAAGCAATCAAGTGAATTTGAAACAATTCAAAAATATGAAAAAAATAATTAAATTAAATTAGTTTGAAATAAGTTTAGAAAAATTAAAAAGAATTTAAAAGAATTGGACGAAATACCTAAGAATTTAAGGTGAGTTTTAAAGACTTCAAGATGAATTAAACAAAAACTTTTGAAAAATCCATTGAATTGAGTAGAGTTAAGTAAATTTAGAAGAATTTAAAATAACTAAAAGAATTCATGATAAATTAATAAGAATTCAGGGCGAATTCCAAATGAATTGCAAAAAATATTTGACAATCTCTTCAAATCTTTGAAATCCATTAAAATATTAAATTCCCTTGAAATTATTAAAACATTTGGAAATCCCTTCAAATTGTTTAAATCTCTTGAAAATGCCTTGGAATCTTTTAAAATACCTCAAATATTTCAAAGTCTTTGAAATCCCTTTAAAGTATTGAAATAAATAAAAAATTATGGGAATCTTTTAAAATTTCTTAACATATTTCAAATCCTTTGATATCTTTTGAAATCCCTTGAAACTTTTTAAAGCTCTTAAAATGCCTGGGAATCTTTTAAAATACCCTAAAATATTTTAAATCTTATGAAATCCCATTAAATTACTGAAATCAATTAAAAATTTCTTTGTGATCTTTTAAAATAACCTAAAATATTTCAAATCCCTTAACAATTTTTGAAATCCCTTTACATTTTTTAAAGCTTTTGAAAATGCCAATGAATTAAAAAAATACCTTAAAGTATTTTTAATCATTTGATCATTTTATCAATTGATCCTCGGGACCAATTGAATAAAAACGTTTAAAAATACAAAAAAATCCATTGAATTGAGTAAAACTCAGTACATTTAAAAGAATTAAAATGAACTTAAAACATTCCAAAGAATTCCAAAGAATTAATAAGAATTCAGGGTGAATTCCAAAAACTAATTTCAAATCTCTTCTTCTATAAACTTTGATATTTCCTGAAATCCTGGAAAATTTATTAAAATACCTTGAGAGCTTTAAAAACCATTACAATCAATGAAATCCTCGGAAACCTTATAAATTCCGTGAAATCTTTTAAAATATTTTTTAAAAAACTAAGAGGTCCTATAAAATAGTTCCATATCTTTCGAAATTCTACAAAATTATTTATCCTAAAATATTTCAAGCGCTTTGAAATCCCTTCAAATTAATAAAAACAATTTAAAAAGTTCCTTGGAACCTCTATAAATTCACTAAAACATTTAAAATCTTTTGACATCTTTTGAAAACCCTTGAAACTTTTAAATACTTTTTATTTTAAATATTTTAGAATAATTCAAGACAATTCAGAAATAGGTATAGAATTTATATTGAATAGTGATTAACGCATGAGTTATTTATTTAAAGAAAAGTGACTATAGTAACTTTATCTTAAAAAAGTAACTAAAAAGTAATTTGAGAAAAAAGTGACTAATAGTGACTGTGTGGCAGCCCTAAATATTTTTTACAGTTAGTTCTTACAGAAATCCCCTAATTTTTTTCCAAATTCTGACTCTTGGAAGCTTTGATCTTATTATAATTTTTTTTTAAATTTCCATTATGGGCTGCAAATAGGTCACCATAGGGACCAAATCTTGAAAATAGGGTACTTTAGGGACCTTAACTGAATCTAGTGTACAATCGGCAATACAGGGACAGAAAAAAAATCTAAAATTTCGAAATACAAAAAAAAAAAGATTATTATATTCCTTGTGGAGAATATTCTTCTTACATTCTAGAAGAAATCTGCATATTATTCCAGAAAAAAATTTTTATGAGCCATTTCAGACCACAAGTAGCAAATACTTTTTAGAGGTGAAAGAATTTTGTAGACTCATTCTGTATTTTTTTAAACTGAAAACTAACAAAATTCCTTCTCAGACCTAAAACAGCCCAGTGGCACCTCTAAAGAATTATTTTTAAACAAAAGAAACTTTATGTTAGTATTTTATCACCGAAAGGAAGAAATTAGGAGGTAGCGTTTACAAAATTCAAAAACCCACGTTTTTTTGGGCACCCTCATCTCAATTTAAACTCACCTCAGATTTTTCTCCAGCGCTAATATTCCGGGACAATGCACACCATCCTTGCGGATGAACTTGTAAACTAGATATCACTTCGGCATCATTGCCGTCAGGAAAATCAGTCAAGAATTCGACTCGATTATGTTTGCGCTTATGAGAAAAAAGGTGAGTGAAGTTTGCAGCCATGGGAATGGTTGTCTGTGACTGTTGCATAAGTCGATACATGTTTGGCTGCAATATATAACAAAAAACATATATCAACATATTGGAAAAAGATAATAAAAAAAAACTTAAGTCTGGATAAAGTAGTTTAAACATTGGATTTCAATTTTTTTTTAAATAAAATACCTTGAATCCTCGGAGATCTGATGTTAGAGTACTGAGTTTGAGATCGTGTATTATAATAAGATAACCAGAAGTTGTGCAAATGAGCATTTTACTAGCGTCAGGGCTTAATCTCGTTCTCATTAATCCATTTGTGTGGAATACTCTGGTATATAGGCAGCTATTCTCTGTAAAACTACTTGAAACAATATTTTGTATTATAATATCAGGATGACCGGAAAAATAAATTTTCAACATTCCCTGCCTTATTTTTCATTTTCCCTCACCATCAATATTTAAAGACGAAAATTCTAATCTTTTATGAATGGAACAAAACAATTCTCAATTAAAATTTATACGGTTTTAATTTATTATTCACATAACTCGGGTTTTACAGAGTTAAACCGAAAAAGTGACCAAAAGTGACTAATTTCTAACTCAAAAAGTGACTAAAAATTGCTAATGCGCATTAATATAGTACGTAACTACTATTAAATGTTCTGTTGAATTTAAAAGAATTCAAAAGAATATGATAAAAATTTTAAGGATTCCAGATGAATTTTAACGAAGTCAGGATACATTTATAAGACTTCAAAACAATTCAAATTGAATTCCAAAAATTCCAATGAATTGGAAAATTTGTTTAAAAATCCGGAAAATTCCGTTGTGTTCAGTAAAGAAAAATTAGATAAAACTCTTGAAAATTCTTGGCGAATTAAAAAAAATCAAGTGAATTGAAAACAATTAAAATATATGAAAAAATGCATTGAATTCAATAAGTTTGGAATGAATTTGAAAAATTTTAAGGGAATTCAAAATAATTTGATGAAATGCCTAAGAATTCAGGGTAAGTTGAAAAGCCTTGATGATGAATTAAACGAAATCCTAAAAAAATTCAACAACAAAAATTGAATAGAGTAATGATCTGATATTTTCTGCAATCCTGTAAAATTTATTAAAATACCTTGAAGCTTTCAAAACCCTTGAAATCATTAAAAAACTTAGAAATCCCTTAAAATTTTTTAATTTTTTGAAAATGCCTTGAAATCTTTTTAAATACCCTAAAATATTTTTAAACCCTTTGAAATCACTTTAAGTTAGGGAAATCATTAAAAAATCCTTGGAATCTTTCCAAATTCCCGAAAATATTTGAAATTCTTGGAAATTCCATTAAATTGCTGAAATCATTTTAAAATTCTTTGGAATCTGTTTAAATACCCTACAATATTTCCTGCCCCTTGATTTTTTCAAAGCTCTAGCGAATTACATACTTTGAATTTTTTTGAATCCATAAAATTTTTTTCATATTTGGAACCGCTTCAAATTACTGAAATCTATTTAAAATATCCTAAGATATTTCCAATCCTGTACAATTTTTTTTAATCCCTTAAAAATTTTCAAAGCTATTAAAAACTCCTTGGATTTTTAAAAATACCCTAAAATCTTTTATATCCCTTTAAATTAATGAAATTAATTGAAAATTCCTTGGAATCTTTTAAAATATCCTAAAATCTTTAAAATCTCTTGAAATACCGTGATATTTTTCAAAGCTTTTGAAAATTCCTTAGAATTTTTAACAATACCCTAAAATATTTCGAATGCTTCGAAATCTTTGGAAATCCATTAAAACTTCTCAAAGCTCTTAAAAATTGCATAGAATTTTTAAAAATACTCTAAATTCTTTAAAATCCTTTGGAATCACTTCCAATTAAAGAAATCTATTAAAAATTCACTAGGATATTTAAAATCCTTCAAAAAATCTCTTGAACTCCGCTGAATCCTACGATATTCTTCATTTCTTCTGAATAAAATTTTCTTGAAAATTTATTCAAATCTCTTGAAAGGTTTTAAAATCCCTCAAAATCCTCAGAAATCATATAATATTCCTGGAAATCTTTTAAAATATCGTAGAACATTATAGATACTCTAAAATCATTCCATATCTTTCGAAATTCTAGTAAATTCTTTCAAGCCCCATTACATTTTTTTAAATTCCTTAAAATAATTGAAATATTTAGAAATTCCTTGCAAACTTTGTAATCTTTTGAAAATGACATGAAATCTTTTAAATACCAGATAATATTTGAAACCCATTGAAGACAATTCAAAATTCCTTGGAATCTTTTAATATTCCCTAAATATTTCAAATTGTTGGAAATTCCTTGACTTTTTTAAAGCTCTGGAAAATTACGTACTTGGAATTTTTTTAAATATCCTAATACCTCAAAGATCCTATGAAATTGTTCCATATCTTCCGAAATTATAGTACATTTTTTAAAACCCAATTAATTGTTTTAAATCGCTTAAAATAACTGAAATCTTTGGAAATTCCTTGCAAAATTGTTACTATTTTGAAAATACTTTAAAATCTTTTTAAATATCCTATACATTTCTAATCCTTTGAAATATTTTGAAATCCCTTAAAACTTGTTAATACGCTTAAAAATTTCTTCGATGTTTTAAAAATGCCCTAAAATCATTTTACATCCTTTTCAATTATTGAAATCTATTAAAAATTCTTCAGAATGTTTTAAAATATCAAATATTTAAAATCCTTTGAAATCTTTTGAAATCACTTAAAAAATTTTAAAGCTCTTGAAATTTCCTCGGTATTTTTAAAAATATCTTGAAATCTTTCAAATCACATTTGGAATGCTTTTAAATTCTTGAAATCTATTCAGAATTTCTTTAAATCTTTTGAAATACGCTAAAATATTTTAAATCCTTGAAATCTTTTGATATGCCTTATAACCATTTAAAGCTCTTAAAAACTCCCTGAAATTTTTAAAACTACCCTAAAATCTTTCAAATCCTTTCAAATTATTTATATGATTTTAAAATTCCTTTAATCTTTTAAAATATTGTAAAACTTTTAAGATCTATGGAAATACCTTGAAATATTACAAAATATTTGAAGTCCTACGAAATTCCTGATTTCTTCCGATTAATTCTTCTTGATAATTTATCTAATTCAGAAATCTTATAAAATCCCTTGGAATCTTTTGAAATACCCCAAAACCTTATAGATCCTATAAAATCTTTCCATATCTTCCAAAATTCCAATATTATTTTTTTAAACCCCTTACAATAATTGAAATCTTTAGAAATTTCTTGCAAAATTTTTAATCTTTTGAAAATGCCTTGGAATCTTTTTAAACTCCCTAAAATATTTAAAACCCCTTCAATTTTTTTAAAGCTCTGGAAAATTACAGAATTTGAATTTTTAAACAACTTAAAATCTTTAAATCTTTTGGAATCGCTTCAAATGATTGAAATCTTTTAAAATAACCCTTTAAATTATTGGAATGAATTGAAGATGCCTTGGAATTTTTTCAAATATCCTATAATCTTTAAAATCTTTGAAAATAGCTTGGATTATTTGAAAATCTTTGAAATCCTAGGAAATTCCTCATTTCTTCTGAATAAATTCTTATCGATAATTTATTTACATATCTGGAGAGCATTTCAAATCCCCTAAGATCCTCAGAAATCTTTTAAAATCCCTTGGAAACTTTTTAAATATCCCAAAAGTTTATAGATACTATAAAATCGTTTCGTATCTTCCAAAATTCTAGTAAATTCTTTAAAATCCCATTATTAATTTTTTTAAATCCCTTAAAATTATTGAAATCTTTGGCAATTCCTCGCAAAATGTTTAATCTTTTAAAAATGGCTTAAAATCTTTTAAAATACCCTAAATATTTCAAATCTTTTGAAATCCCTTGTAAAATTGCTGATGTTCTTGAAAATTTCTTGGATGTTTTGAAAATACCCTGAAATCTTTTGAAACACCTTGAAATTTTTTTAAGTTCTTGAAAATTCCTCGGTATTTTTAAAAATACCTTAAAATCTTTCAAATAACATTTGGAATGCTTTCAAATTCTTGAAATCTATTCAAAATTGTTGTTCCTACGAGCAGCTAGGGAAAGGGTTGGTCCATCCTTGTAGAGCCCCGCGTGCAAGGATAAGGCTGCATACATTGAGAGGTCGCCCGGTATCCCAGAGTCACCGTTTAAGACACCTCACCCAGGTGACATTCAGCCTTCGGCACGGTTGCTACGCCTCCGCTTAGGGGTTATTCCTTCGGGATCATTCCTGCACAATTGTCCGCGACTGCTTATTAATTATTTTAACCATAGTACAGGGACCCTCTATCCGCAACCCGAGGACACGTTCGGTGGCTTTGTCATAGGCCCGTCAGTTCTATTCCAAAGGAATAGATTCCGAAATATATATATATTAAGTAGTCAAATTAAAAAAGTGTGAGAAAAATTCGAAACATTTGAAAAGATATTTACCTAGAATGTTTTAAGTTTTTTTAAATTTTCAAAAATTATTAAAAAATTGCGAACATTACAACAATTTTTTGACAAACTGTAGAATGTTGAAGATTAAGAAAAAATTTTTAAAACGTTTAAATTTTTTCGAAATGTTTTAAGAGAATAAAAATTTGTTCTTCAAATTCATGGGAAAATTAAAAACTTTTTTTTATTTAAAACAAATTATTTCAAATTAATTCATGGTAACTCCTGTAATTGTAACTTCGGGGGTAAATCATTTTTAATATTCTCTAACTTCACCAATTACCGATGCGCAATGTCTGAGAAATGCCGAAAACTGTGAAGTAACTCTCGGGACTAGGTCCACCGGCCAAGGGGGCGCTTCTAGCAGACCGATTTTGACGGAGTCTCTTATTCCGTTACATGAGCAATCTCTGATCTCATCTCTGCTGCTAAAAAGTGAGAGTGAAGTACTGTAGCAACGATGTGAAGTGTAAAGGAAGCCGTCTGACATCTGATAGCGATGATAGCTTGACCGTGCTGGATCGTGCTAGGAAAATGCTCTGTCGGTAAAAGTCGCATCTGTCGTGGCGGTAATGTTAAATTTTAATAAAAAATGCAAGTTGTGATTTTCTTTTTTTTTTTTTGCTTATTGACAATTCCGAATGATCGGCGAATGCAACAGTGTAACTGCAGTATGAATAAATAATTAGTTTCTTAGAATAATAAACGTGGTTTCGGAAGAGGAATAGTGTACAAGTGATAAAAGGATGCCGCTGTGCACTCGCTGAGAATAATCGATAATAATTCAATTCAATGTACAAATTAATTAAAATAGAACTCATTCCATGTAGCAGACTTCGAACTTAGTAACATTCTAGGCTAAGTCTGATGGCTGAGAAAAATAGAATAATTGTAAGATTTTCCTAAATTTGTTCAAACTACAGAACGGTTAAAGTTATTCGTATGTTCCAATACAATAAGGGTGGGATATTCCCTTGATATATTTTTTATATGTTTTTTTCATTTGTTCAATTAATACACTTCTCGTGTAGACACTCAGTCTCGAGGGTAGCAAGATTGCCAAAAGCTTGAAAAGATAGAAAGGACTATCTTTGGACTCTTGTAGGCTCTCCAAATTCTGAATCCGCCGAGCTCAGTTATGGAAGTTAACTTCTATAACCTGCCCACAGCACTTAGAAAAAGAGAAATGGACTTGAAGTTGGAGATGGACAGTGAACTTTCTATTCCACCTCAAGGCACGAGAGCTCATGACTGTCGACTTTATATCTCACCATGAACCCTCTCGATTCTGCCCCGCAAGGTCTCCCTACCCCACGCCACGAGCGTGGTTGGGAGCTTTAGTCATGCGCGCTCGAGCTTCTTCGCGGACCCCTGCGCTTTCATGCCCTCATTACTACACGGATCTGCATGTTGCCTATCTCCAGGATCACTATATAATGCGAGGTTCGCAGTACGTACTTAGACCGGATACATGGACTGAAAATGCTGCATTGTCAAGTACATAAATATTTTTAAATTACAAGGGTTTTAAACTGTACCATTAGAAATTGTGATTGTAATAGTTTTCAACAATTGAAAACGCAAATATTTTTAGTAAGTGAAGTAGCGTAAGGTAGTTGCGCCAAAAATCAGATCTCTGGAAGAAACAAATTTTCTCTAATAACAAGACCTAAAATAATAATACTGATGAGGACATTTCAAATAAAAAACATTATTTCTACTGAAAACATTTTTAAACTCGCAAAGAACATTAATTTTAACAATGTTTTTGGCATAACGAAAAGTCTATAATTTTATATAAATTCAAAAATTATTATAATTTGTCAGGAAAAGATTTGTAAATACTTTAATAGATAATTTAAAAAAAAGTTGCAAAATTATTATCGATTATTCTCAATAAGTTCACAACGGCATCCTCTTATCACCTGTACACTTCTCCTCTTCCGAGACCACGTTTATTATTCTAAGAAGAAGTTAATTATTTATTCAAATTGCAGTTATACTTTTGCATTCGCCAATGATTCAAACTTGTCAATAAAAAAAAATAAAATCACAAATTGCATTTTTTATTCAAATTTCAATATCCGCCAAGACAGATGCGACTTTCACCGACAGTGCATTTTCGTATTACGATCCAGTACGATCAAGCTATTAGCGGCACCAGCTATCAGTCGGCTTCCTTCACACTTGACGTCGTTGCTACACTAATTCACTCTCACATTTTAGCAGTTACCGTATTTTTTTTTCTCGAAAAATCAGAGATGTACCCAATGCCCTGTCACCGCGAAACACTTTCAGGGATCTAGAAAATTTTCAAAGGGCTTTTTTGAAACCTTAATCCCGATTTATCGAATTTTATTTGTAAGTTTTGAGTCCTTCACAGATTTCGCCATTTTTGTGTACCCCGCTCCAACACCCTTATCTGAATAGCTTTTAAAAAATATAAATGTGTAAGAATTCGTTCCAAAATAGAAGCTTTATCTCTAAAAAATGTTGTCCTGCAAGTGTTTTTATTATATTCTAAGAATAATTATGTTATTGCTAAATTTGTAATAATTTAAAATTTTTATTTCAATACAAAATAAGCAAAGATGATATATTTTCTATCGAAATATGTTGTTACGGCTTAAAAATAATGTTTTTTTTTACAAAGAATTATTATTTATTATTAAATTGTTGATAATTTCGATAAATCATATTACTATATTTACAAAGCAATTTTATTTCTACCTAGCTTTTAGTCTTTAAACTATCATAAAAATTTTTTTTTAATTAGTTTAAATCTTTTTTATTCCATAAATTAAACAAAAAATTTTTCTTTCTACAAATCTAGTATATATTTTGTATTATACTATTGCTCATTTGCGAAAATTTAATTGCATTCGTTTACTTTATTTAGTAATAATTTTAGTTACCAGAAATATGGAAAATGGGTGCGACGTCAAATGGGTCAAAAGGCCTTTCAAATAAATTTGTAACGTGAATACTTTTATGACTTCTTGTTTTGATGGAACTATCAATTGTGGTGTGTATAATGCAGTTAGAGCTTTGGCGGATGCAAACCGTAAAACAAAACCAACGGTTGATCACAAGACCAAAAGACGAATGCATCAACTCACTACAAACATAGGCTAGGCAAGACAGTACGCGTCCCGCATTCAGTGTGTGATTGACTGCATAACATCTGGCACGAATTTTACCGCAAAGGTTCAACAGTTCGCGCGCGAACTACGGATCCGTTATCACACATTTAACAAGTGAAAGCTGCTGACCATCAGGCAGCATATTGTGGACAGAATACAGGTACTATCTGACGCTAGGAGAAGTCAAAGCGGAGGGAGAGGTGGGTCAGAGAAAACCAACAGTTTTTCTCCTAATCATCTCGACTCTTCGAAGTTCATCCAGTTACTGTCGACCTTTCGCCCAAATGAAAGGAAGTCGAAGAATTTTTGAGAGAAGTCTACGAAGTCCAGCATCCACTTAAAGAAGGCTCAAAGAACGTAACAAATAACTATTCAGCTCCGGGAGCGAATGGTATCAAGACCTTCTGATGAAAAAAGTTTCCTCCAACCCACCAGCATCTGGCCCGCATTTTCACCTCATATCTAAAGTCGGAGGAACCTATTCTTGAGTGGTTGGTGAAAGGGCACTCAGTTATCCATCAAAAGGTGGGAAAATTAGCTGACCCGAGAAATTACAGGCCAATCACTCGTCTGAAAGCGTTCTATAAGATCTGCACAGCTATCCTGAATAGTAGGATTGTTCGGATAATCGGACCCGTTTGCCGAAAAATGAAGGAACAACGCGGCTCAAAGAAAGGCGTAGCAGGATGTCGGGAGAACCTGCTCATCGATAGATTTCTCTTTCGATTCAACGTCCCATAGACTTGTCATCTGTCTGCTGGCAAGCTTAAAGGTTCATCCGCACATCATAAAGTGCATAGAAAGATTGCTGCTGCTTTGGAAAACCAGATTTACTATCTCATCTGGAAAACATCGTGTGACAACTAACACCGTAACCTTTAGAGATGTGTCTTCCAGGCGAGACCATGAGCCCACTCCTATTCTGCCTCACATTATTGCCACTAGCTCTCACACTTCGCTATTCCGAAGGGTACTTCTGCGGCAAACCTGGAAATCGAAAGCATAAGGTCACTCACGTATTTTACATGGATGATCTTAAGATTTATGTTAAAAATAAAGAGCAATTGCACCTAGCTTCAGGGATTCTCGAAAAATTCACTAAGGAGATTGAAATTGAATTTGGGTTAGAAAAATGCGCATACGATACCTTGGCCTTCCGAACTGTCGGCGAGTAATGAAGTATCTGCAACGAATATGCTTGCCGTACCAGTAGTACTCTATTCATTTAAAGTGGTTTCATGGACAAAGGACGAGCTCAGATCCCTTAATATCGAGTCACGAAAGGTTATGCATATGAACAAAAGTATGCACCTTAAGTATTCTGTTCCGCGACTCTACATCTCACACCGTCAAGGTGGTCGCGGAATTCTGAATCTTGCATGTCTTCACAACAGGATTAGTCTGGGTACAGCTTATATAGTCGAAAATAGATGAGACACTGATCTTCAAATGATCAGGAAACAACAAGAAGTGGGCAAAGGAGCATTTCTGTACAAAGCAGCGGAGGAGGCTGCTGAGACACTCGACTTGACTTTAATATCAGGGGTCCTGACGGTCCGGATTAAGAAAGCACAGGAGAAAATCTTCCGCGAACAGCTCCTCGAGAAGAAGATGCACGGCACCTTCCACAGCAATGTGAAGGATAAGTCAATGTCGTATAAGCTAACGTTTGCTTTCCTTAAATCACCTGGATTGAAGTCGGGCACGAAGGATTTCATTTTGGCATATCAAGACGGTGTCATTTCCACTCTAGCATACCTTCGCCACATTTTGAGGCAAGACATTACCGATGATAGCTGCCGAGCGTGTCATGCACAATCCGAGCATCTTGGACACGTACTATCTAGTTGTCCAACTCATGCGGGAACGACCTACATCCAGAGATAGAATGCGGCACTAAGAGTGCTTTATTACCATCTCTGCCGGCAAAAATATCACAGCCAAGAAGACTAAAAAAACAGAGGTATAAAGACCTTATAAGAGAGTTGCAGCGGTTATATCGGGAATATTCTGTCAAGCAAGTCGTCCTGAAAATCCGCTAAACGCTCCTAGGAAAATAGAGTCAATTGTCGAGAATGAGAAGTGTCGGATATACTGGAACTTTATATTCTCGACAGTTGTTTCTGTTGCGCACTCGAGGCCTGACATAGTTCTTCTTAACTTCGAGAAACGAACCATGTTCGTTATCGAATTTTCGGCACCAGCTGACAAAAACATCATAGCCAAGGAGAATGAAAAGAAAGAGAGGTATAAAGACCTTATAAGGGAGTTGCGACGGTTATACCCGGAATATTCTGTTAAACTCATTGTCTTGATCATCTGCGCTTTTGAAAGTGCCAAGGTTTCATTGATTAATAGCCTGAAAAGCATCCCTGTGTGTCAAGAAAATGCTGAGGGACTTGCGGAAAAAATGCAGCAGGCGGTTGTTCTTGGGTCGCTTCGTGTCCTCAGAGTGCACGAGTCTTATCATCGTATAGAGTCCATCGCAGACTGTAATTATCTATCTTACGTTCGTGTGACGTGGTTACAGCTGAAAATTTACCGCGATTTCCCGGGAGCGGGTGAACCGCGGTAAATCACACTTATTGCCACGTCTCACGAGCGTAACGTGCGTGGCCACAGGGCACGATGAAATCACAATCACAGGCCGGCGAAATCTTCGTGCGTTTTGAGGTCACGAAGCGACCCAAGGATGACAGCTTTCTGCGTCCATCTCGCAAGTCTCTTGGCAGATTTTTGGCACGCTAGTATGGCTATAAGGTTACGAACCAGCGATAGTTTCGCACCTCCGAGAGCACCGATCACAGAGACAATTACCTCAAGCTAATATTTTGGGTACAGTCGTTGTAGCTCCCTTTTAAGGTCATGATACGTTTCCTCCTTGGCAGGCATGTTTCAGTCGGCCAGAGCCGAGAAGTCGATCTCGAAATCTTGGAGGACGATGTCAGGCCTTGAGTGTGCAATATAGACTACTGTCCGAAAATCGTGATTGCAGAAAATTTGGTACTTCTTGTTTTGGACAATTATACGAGATACATCGTTCCCGCGTGAGTGGGACACCCGCGGATAGTATGTGTTCTGGGTACTCAGCGTGTGCACGATACGCTCTGCGCCTATCGCTGGGAACTTCTTGGCGTAAAATGTGGTCACGGTATACAAAGGTGGAACTAACACCGTCCTGACATGCGAAAATGGAAACCTCTGTACCTGCATTAAGTGCTGATCGACGTTTGTTGGCGGAATTTTTTAACCTCAGGTTTCTTTACTTCGGCATTTATAAATGAGGTATATAGTTAGAATAAGGCATTTCCCGCACTTCTGATGTTGAAATTGGGGCCAAGGGTCTCGGCCGCCTGCTTCTGCTTTTTTCAGTTGATGCAAGCGTCTTTTGGTCTTTTGATCCATCGCCTGTTTTAGCCTTTAATTTGAATAAGCCAAAGCTCTCGCAGCACCATAAACTGAACAATTGATGGTCCAGAGGACCGACTCTTCCGAGATATCCTGAAGAAGGAAAGTATCCATTTCAGCCAGGTCTAGGGGCTTAGGAGGAACCTGGATGTTAATTTTCCTTCTTGTCCTGAAATCGCGATCATCTCTCATTAGGTGTCTGCTTTCCTCGGTTGTTCCTAATGTCGCTTCCTCCTCTTCGTCTGCGGCTTGTTTATACAGCGGTTGGGGAAGCGCTCAGCGTACATATCCCTTTTTCGAGAGGTAGACAGGGATAATGCTGGCATCGTAGCACTATAGCAAGTCATCTTCGAGTTGATTCGTTTACTTAATGTGGGCGTTTCGCCGGTTCGTCGTCGTGTTTCCATCTAAATTATTTTGAGCACCCCGAACTCTAGGGTAATCGGCACTGTTTGCCGACGTCTAGTTAGACTTTATGTGCAAAATTAAAAAGTTGCAGATGCAACACAAACAAAATTGTCAAAATTGTGGTTAGTGGAAGTGAGCAGTTGGAACGCACGTTACGGCCCGTGGGACGAGGGATTCGAGTGGCGCCATACGAACCGTAGAGCGTGACACAAAATTAATTAATTCTTGCCTAAAAATGAACAAATGCCTCCGAAGTTCAGCAGACGCATTCTTTGAATGTCACAAAATATGAAAACGATTGACCAAGAAGAATCCACCTTAGACGAGTTAAGAGGTTTTTCTAGAGTACGGCTTAATTGTATCGTCTGGTGTTTAAATTTTAATTTTTCCTATATAAAGCACCGTTTGTTGCATTTTCTTGTATATTACATTTTTATTAAATATCCATTGTATTTCTGAAAATATTAGATTCTGATTATTTTTTATGATAAATTATTACAGGGTATTAAAAACCCATGCCCAGGATAAGTGTGATATTTGCTTTTGGTTTTTATTTTCATTATGAAATACAAAAATTTGTCAACAGTTGAACGTTAGTTGGAGAAGTTAACGAACCTTAATTTTGCAATAAAAATGTAAGTGCCTAATAATTGCCAAATAATATTTTCGTAAATTCATTTACACAGACAAATCATTTCTCATCAAATTTACGAGTAATACAATTAGAAATAGGTAATTTTTAAATAGCATTGGAATCTTCACATCAGATTCAGATCTCTCTTATTTCCATTCATATTCTTAAAGATTGTAAAAAACTGAAAGCAAACATATATTTTAAGATTCAGAGGATGTCTTATTAACAGTTACAAACGTATAGTTTTGTAAAATCTTAATTTTGGTGTATTTTAGTGTATATTAGTGTATACAAATATTTGCTAATTAAAGTGCAGTAGCGTCAGAAATTGTGAGCGTGGCCAGCGCGACTTTTACTAGAAATCTCTGTTGACTTCGAAGCACGGCAACTCGGTCAGAAAGAAATCGAGACATCCAGGGAAAAACTGTTAAAAAGCTTATGAATCTCCGCGTCGCTTGATCTCTAGTAGAGTTGTATTTGACTTCTTGAAGAGGATGTATCACGTGAGAAGTTTAACAAAAATGCAAGAATTTCTCGAATTTTGTATGTGGGCTTCAACTTATGTTTAAAAATATCTGCAGGTTTCCGAGACATTACAACAAATCTCCAAGCGTGTCTGCGCTGAGTTCCAGTCTGCGATCACCGCTGTCAGACGGTCTCGCTGGCTACAAGCCGACTGAAACTCGACGCAAGCACGCAACTAGTCTTCACCGCGTCGTCCCTGTATTAAAAATATCGGATATTCAATGTAGCCTTAAATCCCACTTTAAATCATGTTTCATGACCTCTATATATAAGTGTTAAGGAACACACGATAGACGTTTTCAAACCACCAAACAAATGGACGGCAATGACTAAGCATGTATGGTATTAAGACCATTGGTTTGATTTGGGTAAAACCACAATTTTAGGAAAAAATGAACACAACAAAAATCAAATGGTTTTAGAAGTTGGTCATTAGGGCGTATCGAAAAATTTGAATATTTTGCTTTCGTTTTTGGCTAGGGCTAAAAAGTTTCTGGTAGGTGCTAAAATAACTCCCGAAAAATATGAGTCTTAAAAACAAGTCTTCAATTCGCGCAAGGTCTTTATGTGTCAAAATAGGGAATAATAATAGATTTCTCAACGCCAAAGTTTAAAAAATAGTTATTTCTGATTCGAATAAGCTGTAAAAAATGCATATTGTATCTACATATATACTTGTTTTGTATAGACCCAATGAAAAAAAATATCCTGTGATTACGCGTTCATTTTAATGTGACAGATAATCGTAAAATGAACAGAAGCGTGGATATTTTTTAATATTACAAGCTTAGATACAATACCTGTTAAGCATAGACCGAATGGAAAAATGTTCTATGTTCGCGCTTTCATGTTAAGGTGACACCGATAATCCTAAAATTCATGAAATATTATATATTTTTACTATTACAAGTTCCAAAATGAGTATTTCTGACCTTTATTTGAATACAAATATGCATTTTTTACCGCTTGTGCGGATCAGAAAAAGCCGTTTTTGGTCTTCTAATAGTTAAGTATGTCTAATATTTTGCGAATTTTATGATTATCTGTCACTTTAACGTGAACGGGCGAACACAAGACATTTTTCCATTGGGTCTATAATAAGTAGGAACGTATGCGGATTCGATGTGAATTTTTTACCGCTTATCCGGATTAGAAAAAAACAAAACATTTTTGAGCATGTAATAGGTAAAAATATCTAATATTTCGTGAATTTTACGATTATCTGTCATTTTAACATTAAAGCACAAACACAGGACATTTTTCCAATTAGTTTATTCTTAGCAAGTATATATGTGGATGCAATCTGCATTTTCTAACGTTTATGAGGATCAGAAATAACCATTTTTGAAGTTGTAATAGTTAATAATATCTACGATTTTGTGCATTTTACGATTATGTGTCACTTTAAAATGAACGCGTGAACTCAGGACATCTTTCCATTGGGTTTATACTAAGCAGGTGTATAAGTGGAACCAATATGCATTTTTACGGCTTACCCGGGTAAGAAATTAGCATTTTTAAACCTTTGGCGATGGGAAATCTATTATTATTCCCTATTTTCCCATTTAACGACTTTGCGCGAACTGAAGACATTTTGTCAAGACTCATACTTTTCGGTAGTTATTTTGACACATACCAAAAAAATTTTAGACCCATCCAAAAACGAAAGCAAAATATTAAATTTTTTCGATACACCCTATTGCTCATACAGTCAGCAATTCCTTTGCAGTAAACCAAAGAACTGTTCCCGAAAATCTCTCCACTTTTTATTTCCCCTCTTTAGAAAACAGCAAATTTCAATATAATTTTTAATTAAATTTGATTTGATACGCTTCAAATTACGAAACCAACAAGAAGAACATTTATATTTAAACTACATTGAAAATTAACAAAAAGAAGCAAGTCAATGAAAAATTGACGTTAATGAAGAAAAAAATTGTTTCTTTTAATTTTAAAGTAACACTGCTTTTTGGAGCAATAATAACAACTAAGTCAAAGGAAACTTTGTCTACGAGTGGTTTCTCTCACATTTTACTGCCCTCGCTTCCTGTTTCAAAAAACCCCTTACCCTGCTGCCTCCGAGAGGGCTCGATTTTCTGGCTGCAACATAAAAATGAGAACATTTTTTTTTGCTCTCCCGTTGCATATGAGAACCCACAGCACTGACCTAGCCAACAGTTCGCACTCAGTTTTCAGTGAACAGTGAGTAGTGTCAACACGTCAAAATCTTCTCTCGAGAAAATTATTTCTTCAATTTGTAAAAAATTTGTTATAAATTATTATCATAAGGTTAGTAATAAGCTTATTATACTACTTCAAATAAATTGGGACGATGGTCGTGGCTGCCAAGGCTTATGCTTTGGACCCATGCTGTCGGCTTGCGGGTTAGATTCCCGCCTCGTACACTGGAAGAGCCTCGGCGGGCCATGCGGTGAACATTAGCCTCGCAAGGGAGTTGTCGATCTGCGGAGAGTCGTGGGACCGGTACCTCTAGAGAAAAAGGTTCTCTGAGTACTTAAAGCTTTTGCTCTTGGTGGTTCGGATCCCACCTTGAATTGTAGGTCCCCCTCTCACCACCAAGTAAGTGCGTGGGGTGTGTGTAAAGGAATAGGGAAGAGATAGAAGAAAAATGTAAACCCTTAGGGGACACATTAGAAGCTTCTATTCCACTTCCACTACTACTTCAAATAAATTTAAAAAATATTTTTTTAACATACATCAAATTTGGATACATATATTTTTTATACGAATGTTATGAAATGAAATTTTTCATACAAAGAAGAATTCTTTAACTACAATTTTTTTAGATAATTGTGTATTGCTACTACAATGTAAATTTTTTCATCAAATGTATGTTGCTAAAGTTTTCTTTAAATAATATTTTAAGAATTGTTTAACTACAATGTTTTTTGATAATTTTTTATTTTACTGCAGTTCATTATAGTTTAATTTGAAAATCTTTAAAGAATCATATAATTCTTAAAACTGCGATATGAACCAAAGAATAACTCTTCAAATTCTAAATTTCGTCCCTACAAGAAATTATATGTAGGCTACATATACTATTTATTACATAAACACATATTATTATGTGTGGGTTGCAGTAGGCTCAGATACCTCGAATACTGGCCAAAATTAAATGTTTTGTCGGATTTCTATGAAATTTGGTGAAAAGGTTAAAAGTTACAAATTCAAAATACGGATCCAATACTGCAGCCAAAAATTCAAATTTGTACAGATTTACCTCAAGAATGGTACAAGAGGATTTTACAGGCCGCAGATTATGATTTTCACCCTAAAAAGTTACAAATTCAAAGTTGCAAATTAAATATGGCGGCCAAAATTTGAGAAATATACAGAATTGTTTAAAACTTAGTACAAGGGGAATATTGAGGTCGTCGTTTTCGATCTTGTCGTCAAAAGTTACAAGTTCAAAATGGCCGAACTAATATAGCCGCTAAAATTTAAAAATTGTTACTGGATTGCCTAAAACTCTATAGAAGGAGTTTTTGAAGTCGCTGTTTTCAATTTATACGTCAAAATTTATTATTTCAAAATTTTGGATATAATATGAGAACAGAAATGACCAAACTTTTGTATATTTAAATGAATTTCAATGAGTTTGCATTTTCAAGGACCATGTATTTTGAATTAATCGTGGAGTTAACTTACGTAGGATTCATTTCGAGTTACCTTAATGGTTCATGGCAAATCTGGTAGATCGAGAACCTAAATGCAAACCCTATGTGAAATATTAGTTTAATGAATAATTCAAAGTCGAGTTCTGTGAATAAGTTGCCTGAGGAGCGTAAGTATCTCAAATCCTCATTACGGAGTGTCTTCATCTAAGAACGGTTTTAGCTGCAGCCTGCTCAGTTCTAAATAGCACAGATTCTTTTATGTGACTCGTACATCAGCATCAAGTCGTCAGTGCTGCGGCGTCTTAATATTATTCCGCATATGGAGCCGCAGAGGAGCTTTGTCTCCCATTTTAATCCAGCGACATTTCACATGACCTACTAAGAGAACATGCTGACAAGCCCCTTCACGGCAAATTCTACGGCATTATACGTAGACAAGAGCTATTGACGAGTTTGTCCAACATGTTTCTCAAGTCTGCTGGATTGAGATCAGAGATGGAGGGATTTCTTTTTGCTTGTCAAGAGGGCGTTATAGACACAATGCGGCTCTAAAAGTATTGTATTATCATCTTCGTCACTTCTATGGTGTTGATATAACGCCCGTCTTGCCATGCACCCAGCGAGAACTGGAGACCGTTGTGTAGAATGACCAGTGTAAGATCTACTGGAATTTCTCATTCTCCACAATTCAAAATATCAGTGCTACAATAGGGTGGTTATTATTTACTCTTGGTGGATTTTTTTTTCTAATTTCTTTGGCGTCACTCCCCTATTTTGTTGGTATGACCAAAAAAATTATTTCCACCAAATTGGAGCGAAATCGGTTAATATTAACATGTGGCCCAAAGCAGTCAAAGTTTCTCATGCAATTAATATGGGGAAAAGTACCGTACAATTTAAAATGCAGGTAATTTTTCATATTTCATCGCAATCCTTTGGCTCTGTAGAATTATGATCTTTAGACTATACGGAGAAAATCCTTGACTAATAGTTACTTCATGATAAACGACTCAGTCGTGTGGCTGAAAAAAGAAAATTTAATAGACGACTGAATGATGTATTGGCACGACTCATTCGTTTTTCGAGAGTAAGTCGTTTGGGCTACTAAATAGCTCCGTTGGGAGATATTCTAATAACTTTCCTATGCTGCCTGAAAAAAACTGTGTTTATTTTAAACATAGTTTTTCTCTGATTTGAACAAATTTTGTTTGATTCAAATACAATTTTATTTAATATTTAGGTAATGTAAAATCTATGAAAAAATGTAATTCAATTAAAATTAAATTCAAATTAGTTCATTCAGGTGATGGTTTGGTGGCATCTTATTATTATTGTACTGATGAAGCCATTCGGCGAAGGGCTAAAGCTATAACCAAACTTTTTACAATAACCAGTAGCTAAAAAACCTAACATCCTGATTATTATCTCAAATGCGTCGCAAAAGTCTGCATGCACCAAGTGTTAAATAAGTTAAACCATGTTTACTTTCCAGGTCTAATAATGTATTTCTACGCGGAAATTCCACTTGCGGAAAGCACGAAAACAAAGCTAGCGGTTACCCCGGTCACACAGGCGTTCACAGAATAGAAATTTTCATCTTGAATATCGAACAACTTCACGCATGGGTAATTTATGGAATTTTATTTTAATTTCATTTTATTCGAAATGAAAAGATCTATGGATGCATCTCAACGTGTTCTGTAACTTTCTTAATGCTTAGCAGAGCTATTCAGTGGCCCAGACGACTTATTCGGGCAGATGGCTGTCCAAATATTTGTTTTTAAACTCATTATTTCTTTGTTTCTCGATAACAACTTTTCAGATGTCAATTAAAAGTCTACATTATTGTAAAGAAACATATTTTGTAATGCATGAAAGTCAAGATTTTTAAAAATTGAAAATGGCGCCTTATAAAATATTCAAAAAATCGTATTTTCTATGATTTTCGGCCAAAGATAAAGATGTAACTTTTTGAAAATAGTAATGAAACGCCATTTTTAGTTTAGTTAAAATTTCGAGATCTACTTCCAACAATGCAGTTTGTAATAATACAATTGATTTTTCTTCAAAATTCGAAGATCTTTGCTTTCTAATAAACAAGTCTGCCCCTTATAAGAATTTGATGAGATTTTATTATTAATTGTGGAAATTGTAATTTCGGTTCAAATTTAGGGGTCCGCCAATTTCGTAAATTTTGAAAAAAAATGTTGTGTAGATATATTTTTTCAACATAGCCTAAAGATCATAATTGTACAGAGCCAAGAAATAAAAAAAAATTACCTGCATTCAAATTTTTACAGTATTTTTCCCCATGTTAATTGCATGAGAAACTTGGAGTGCTTTGGGCCACATGTTAATATTAACCTATTTCGCTCAAATTTGGTGAATATCACTTTTTTTGTAATTAAAAAAAAAATAGGGGGCTGAGACCAAGAAGAATCCAACATCGGAAAATAAGGACCACCCTAGTACTACAAAGCCTGATATTGTCCTCCGAAATCTGAAGACAAAGATCATTTACGTGATTTTTCTTGGCACAATCCGTTGGTAATATCACGGCAAAGGAACAATAGAAACGAGCTAAATATGTATCAAGCACGTTTTTTTGAGCTCAGCAGGCTGTACAAGGCTACAAAGTCCATCTGGTAGTTCTCATAATAGGATGCCTTGGATCTTCTGGGATCTCTTTGTCTGTTTCGTCAACACTGTTACTTATAACATTTTACAATTGAATAGTAGCTCTAAAAAAGTATCCACAGGTAAAAGCTTCACCTCCAACTGTCTCCTTCTAGGACAGAAGGAGCAGGAGTGGATGACGTACACCTTCTGGTTACGTCGGGGTTGGTTGCTTTAATGAACCATGATCGTAGCTTCCGGGGCCTATAACTTCTCTCATAATAGAGGCGAGAATGAGAATTGTGTCTATTGTCAAATTTATTTTTGACAGCGATGGTAGCGCTCCAAACATCTGCCCACTCACAACAATGTACACGGTCTCTTTCATAGCAATCGCTGAAGTTTCAAGACGTCTCGATTGCAGTATCGAGTTTCGAAGTTAAAATGCACTTGTTAGTGAAAAATGTGTTGGCAGCTCTGCTTTTCCAGGAGAACTGAAGACGAGTCTCCAAGATAATCATTTCGAGAAGGACGATCCAAAATTTTTTTTTCTGCGGCGAATTAGCCGGGTATGTCTACTTTAATTAGATTTTGTAAAACCTCTGAAAATTTAAAAATTTGACCCTTAAAGCCAAAAAGAAAAACCGTCTAATTTATTTTGCTGGCTCGGAAAGCCAATAATTAACTCTAACTTAGAATTCCACGAGGCCACAGAGTTTTCCAGGACAGGTTTACTCTAGATATATTATTGTTCTCAACATTGTCACAACCGAGCATGAATGATTTACTTGCTATTTACGGAATTTATTATTGAACCAACACATCCTTTTACAAAAGTAATATTAGTCGCCTGGACCCTACCTAATAACCCGAAAATATCGAGCACGTGGAGAATTACATGGAAAGAGCTAGACTAATTTCTCTCTGATGGTAAAATTATATTCAGCAAAATACTTGCAGATTGTTGATATGAAAATCTATGAATTGCTAATTCATGCTTTTTAAAATAGAATAGACTTCAACACTAAGAATTGATCCAAGTATAATCTTGCCTTTTAGTGTAAATCGGAATTGTTATTCAGTCAATAAAAAAATTATAGAATTATTTTTCCAGAGAAAATTGTGAAGAAACAAGAACGACTATCCTCTTTTTCTTTGCGAACCATCTGCTCAACCATTTTTTTAATGAGTGTGCTAGCTGATAATAAACATATCAAATCTGGTGCATCATAACATCATTAACGTTATTAATGGAGTTTATAGCTCCATATTCGTGATACTCAAACGCTTGTGTGATTAGAGTGTTTATGGTATCATATACATTGGCGCCATGATTGGCCCCACTGTACGTCACGTGATTCGTTTCTTATACATACACAGTCTTTCCTTGGTAAAAGTTTCAAAAAGAAAATTTCGAATAGGTTTGTGTACGATTTGCTTTCAGAATCTTTCCGAAATATGCATACAAAGCTTTCCATTTCTATCAGAAATTTTGAATAATTTTGTCTAACAAATTCAGGTTAGTGAAATAACTCGTAAGTCAATTATAAATGAAGTTAACAGCATTTTTGCTTAAAATATTCTTTGATTTTTTTATCAGAAATTTTCGGAAAGAAACGGATGCAGATCTCCGTCCCCTCAACTGGACCACCCACCACACTCGCTGCCAACAGTATAATTTTCTTGAATCCAAGATACGCGATACCACCCCCCCCCCCCTCCCAGCTACATCTCAAGCTCAAAAATCCCAATACGCATACGGCTAGAATAAGACGCGAACTTCCAATGTAAATAGTATTAGCAATCAACAATAACTTTAATTTTGAAATGACTTTGCTTTTCCTTTTGTAAATTAGTTTCCCTCTCCCATTTAGTTTAATAACTGTTGAATCAGTCTCACCCCACAGACTGACCTCGAAGCTGTCGATGTGTTGCTCGGCAGAACATACACCTATTCAGTATTTGTGCATTACCGCAAGATCGGGTGTAAGTGCCAAAACCCGAATTTTACAGGAGAAAAAAAAAACTGTCTGACTTTCACGCAATTAATTTAAATAAAAAAAATGCGAACACGGTTTGAGGCACTGTTAGGCTTTATCAAACCCTCGAACGAACATCTCGAAAGAAGCATCCATCTCCGAGAAAACCTTTGTCAAAAGAACGGCGCGTCCTAAAAAATTCTGATTTTGATTCATAAAGAGTTGCATAACTTTTTTATTTTTAATTTAAAAAAAAACAAGATAGTACCTTTGAGCTATTGTTTAGCTCTATTGAATTGCGAAAAGAGTGCTTTAAAAAAATAACCATGTGCGAGAAAGCCCTTGTCAAATATCGGCGTGTCGCATAAAACTCAAATTTTGACACCTAAAAAGTTGCGTAACTGTTTGCATGACTTTTTTATTTTTCGAATTAATAAAAAACCCAAAAAATACTTTCGAGCTATTACTTAGCTCTATTGAATGGTAAAAAGATTAAATTATTTTATAAAAACAATACCAAACATGCATTCTGATCCACTTCTAAAGCGAACTGGACCATAATCTTCTACAGAAATATGAGTCAGGTTAAAAAATTATTTTAGGCCAATAAAACGCATTTCCAAAATTTGGTGCTTACGCCCGTATGCAGTGTGGCCCTTCAATATTCTTTGCGTTCGATAAATCTGATTAATGTGATAACTTTAGAAGAGGAATTTTTAATGCCAGTTGTGAATCTGGATACAGTGCCAAAAGTCGTCCACAACTAAACGACAATAGAACGAGCAAATCTCGATACTCATTTACTTCAATGTAAAGCGGATATCATCCGGGATCCAGTCCACGAAGAGGATTTACAGTTCAACGACGACCCTCCAACGGAGTTTGTATGCGAAGTAGCAGATATTTTAAACAAGTATCTTACTACTGTAGCGAAAGATATACGCGTGTTAGGTTGCAGTAATGTCATAGTGATTAATATCAAAGAGATTCCGAGAATTAATCCTTTAGCGTGGAAACCGATTCCCTTTAGTGACTAAGTGCGTAAAACAATAAAGGATACGATTCGTAAATATAAGGTGTTAATGTATGTTACTTAAACCGATTCATTTTACGCTAGCGCAGTATTTATAGTAAAGAAAAAGAGCGGTAAGCCGCGATTAGTTGTTGATTTTCGACACAAACCGAGCGCATACATTTCCCACTTTCGAGTTTGGATGATCAGCTGTCAAAAATCGGGGAGAGCAAGTTATTTGTAACTCTTGATTTAGCACTTACATAGGAAGCGAAAGAAAAATACTGCTTTTATTACACCTGATGAAACTGAGGAGTTACGCGAATGATTTTTGGATTGATGAACCCACTCTTGTATTTCCCAAAATTGATGTTTAAAGTATTAGGTCCTTTAGGCGATTATAATATAATTTTGTATCTCCATGATATTTTAATTCTAGGTGAAGATTGGCCCGATTCAGGCCAATGATTTATTTTATTTCTAGAAGCTTTGGAAAAAGCTATTAATTTGAAAAAGTGTCACTTTTTAAAAACTAAAGCATCGTACTTCGGACACGAGATTCGCGCATTAGGAATTCAAGCAGGCACGAATGAACTCCAAGCGATTCTAGGATTTCAAACGCGGTAAGACGATTTATTTGGATTGGCGAGTTTCTTCCGGAGATGTGTTCATAAATTTTCTGAAATTGCGCCTCCACTTTATGATTTGCTTAGAGGCGGTAGAATTGCCAAGTCGACTATTATCAAACCTTTTAGCCCAGATCGTGATACAGAAGTTTGTTTTTCAGCGGACTCTAGGACGATTTATTTTTCAGGATGCTGGAGTCTTAGCGATTTATCATTTTGATTTCAAATATTCTTCTAATGATATCCGAAGAGCGGCGTGAGTCTTGATTCGCATGCGTAATGTGGGCAATGCGAGGGACGAGTGCATTCTCATTGATCAAACAATTAAATCAACATTTGTTTAAATAGAGCATCCAGTGTTCTTCCTATCTAACCTTTTCTCTAGGCAGGTAAGCTCGAGCCCACAAGGACCAGCACTATGCTTAAGTATGTGAAATTCTATACCTTTACAGCTCCTTATTTTCAGTGCGTATCTTCAGGCGTTAATTACTAATACCTCAGGGGCTGTATTTAAATTACGGAACAGCTTAAGGGATAGAGGCGCATCATGAATGTGAATAAACGGATAAAATGGTATAATTAGTAAAAAAAAAAAAAGTGAAAAAAATCGATTCGCCTGCAAAATGGTGACAAGAGCAGCCAAAATGGACATTTTTGGCCCATTTGAAGACATCTACTAGGAATCGCTGACTGACCACATAGTTATATATTATTATTTTAGCTTTATTTGATACATTTGCACTGATTTGTATTTCTCGTTTCCTCTTTCAAACACAATAATTTGTATTTTTGTTTACTTAACACCCTCTGCAGGTCATCCCTCGATTTTGTCGTAAATTATTCATCGTCTGCAAATGTCACCTTACACACTTCTACTGTTTTCATGCCCACATCTTCCTCATCTAAAAGGGCCGTTCTTAGATATTTTGCCACGGATAATAAGAAGAACTAAGCTGACATAACGCATCCTTGCCTGATGACATACTTAATGCCTTGCCTGATATGAAATTAATCGGTCAGCTGTCCATTCACTCTTATATTTGCTGTACTACCTTCACATATTGATTTTACTGTCATTAAGTGCTTACTCCCGATTCTCTACTCTCTCAAAGTTTCCCAGAGTTTTGTTCTATGGACCTTGTCGAAAGCTTTTTCGAGATTAACAAAAGCACAGGATGACTTTCTGGCTCATTCTATAGAAAAAAATTCATTGTACCCGTATGTGAGAAATCAAATATTTTCCCTTCTTAGGAAAAGAGTCATCATCGCAATTTTTATTGGAATATGAGGCTCATAGCTAGTAAATACAACAAGAAAACGTTGTGACAATTAAAAGAAGGATAGCGTGGCTAATCACAGTGCACTCCATGATAATCATTTATTAATCGAAGATATTTTGTCATTGAAACTAGGTTTCGTTTACGAATATGGCCTAAAAAATCGGGACCATCCACTTTGAAAACTAGCAGCTCCACGAAAAATGAATAAAAATGCTATAGTTAGGCCCGCTGCTCAGAAGTCTGTACCTTCACATAGTTTCAGAGTTAAGGATACGGTGGATACAGTAGAGATTTTGAAATTTTGAAATATTTAAAAATCTCGTTCTTGCAAGCATTTTTGTTCAAGGATTTTCTTTAGGAATGTAATGCAGCTATCGCACTGTTTTATGACTCAAAATGTAGGATAATGTACATTTATTGTTATGCTATTCATGAGAACTTCATAAAAATAATTTCAAGGAGAAATGTCACTTAGAATAATCTTCAGTTTAATGAGATAAGAGGTGCGTGCCAAAGTATTAGAAAAAAATGTCCATTCTATTTCCATCATTGTCCACATCTGATGTTAATCTTTCTGCCGCTAGTAAATCGAACAGGCTGTGTTTTCCTACACTTTTCTATACTTCACATATTACTCCATTCTGAAAATTTTGGAGAACATAGCAGAATTTTATAAAAATTGGATTTCTATTACTTATTCGCAAAAAAAGTATTAGATCCAATACTTGCCAATACTTCTTTTCTATAAGGGGTATTTTTAACTCTGGGATCATGTGAAAGTACATTTTCCCTCGTATTACATTCAACAACTCTTAACAGAAATTGTTTACAATAATTAATAAAACATGATTTTATTGGCACGGTAATTATATCAATTACTCTAATCTTAATAATTCAGGCTTAATATTTTAATCCCTTTTTAGAAAGAGTCTGAAGCGTAAGCAGTTTCTAAGAATTACAATTTAAGAATGAAATCTAGATTAGACTTTACGCATTTTCTTGAACCTGGTCGTGTAGAATGCTGTTTTGAACATTTTATCGACACTATCTGGTTAATGTGCACATTACAATGTGTGACAGCTTCGTTTTGATTTTCTCAGGAATTATACGATGTTACATAAAATATATATAAAGAATGGTTCCAAATTCGACAAACAGAGTGTGCACTGATTTCAAGTGACTTTAGTAAATGTATACACCTGACTTGCCCAGTTGGTAAACCCTCGATACGTAATGTGATAATATTATAAATTCAGAATTTTATAGTTTTAATATTTTTTCATTAATTCGCCAATTCGTCTTTTTATGCATCATAGCACTTTCTTTTTAGAAAATCCATACTTACAGCAGTGATAATCTTTTATTCCCCGATGGTACTACACGTGCTACAATTGTGAGTGGTTAGCCCTACGAAAAAAATTTCACCTAAACTAATTAAATTTATTTTTATTTTTACACATTAGAATTCCACCGATTGGAGTAAATTATTAAGATATTCCAAAACGGGGAAAAATATAACTTTACGAGAGTTTCAAAATTTTCTTATTATGGAACAACAAGATGCCCTGGGAAATAATGCAAGCGACACATCGCTTTTCATTCGAGAATATTTACAAGATACTCAAAGAGATGTAGAGAATCCTTACTTTACTTTTGATGAATTCATTACGTTTCTGTTCTCAAAACAAAATGATATATGGAATATCAACTACGATAAAGTTTCCCAAGATATGGCTAGGCCTATGTCGCATTATTGGATCGCTTCTTCACATAATACGTAAGTCTCATCTAGCCTTATAGCCTTCTTATAGCTTTCACAAAAAGTTTGGTAAGAGTCGGACAAAATGTCTTTTCGGTAACTTTTAATATTTATTTCGAGGACCTTTTTTGTTTGGATTGTAACGATTACCAAAGTGAAATCGGACATGCATCAACGCGCTTCAATTTCGGTAATCGTTACAATCCAGATTACAGAGGTTCTGGAAGTCAATGTTAAAACTTACCGAAAAATATTCTGTCCAACTTGCTTTTGTACACGCCGATTTTCTATTTTTTACCACCAGCATGATTTCATCCTTCTGAATCCATAACAACAAACGTTAAAGAAACGTATTTGCGACAAAGTTAACACCTACTACAATTTAATTTATTAATTATAAATAAATGTATAGTTTTAATATTTTTTCATTAATTCGACAATTCGTCTTTTTATACATCATAGCACTTTCTTTTTAGAAAATCCATACTTACAGCAGTGATAATCTTTTATTCCCCGATGGTACTACACGTGCTATTGTGTATTGTATTAATATTGTGTATTGAAATAGAATAAAAAAATTAAATTTATTATTACCACTTTAAAATTTTTGTTTCTTGACTCTAGTACAAACAAGACCCAATAACAAATAATTACCTCTTCCCAAAGACATACAATTATAGTGGATCCAAAAAAAACTGTGTGTCTTGCTTTAGTAGAAATCTTGATTAAGGTTGATTAACAACTTATACTATTTTCGCATTTATGTGTGTCGTATACTCTATTATTTCGAATAATGCAATTTTTATTTATTAAACTATTCAGGTATTTGATGGGCGATCAAATTAGTAGTATAAGCAGTTGTCAAGCGTATGTCAGAGCATTGAAAGCTGGTTGTCGATGTATAGAATTGGATTGTTGGGACGGACCTGATGGAATGCCTTTCATTTTCCATGGACATACATTAACGTCAAAAATAAAGTTTATGGACGTTATTAAAACTATTAAAGAGTATGCATTTGCAACGTCAGAGTAAGTTATATTTGATGTATATTTAATCTTTGTGGGCGTCTGCTTGAAAATTTTGTCGGTATGGATTTACGTATATGGTCATGTAGTCGCGTAAATACCCGCCACTTTAAGCTTAAGATGAACCTGTTAGGTGGAAAAACAAGCTTTTTGAGAAAAACGCATCTAAAGTTGGTGAGTGCGCACGTTTTATACTTTTTCTTAGAACATGCAATCTACCCACTGCCAGTTGTTTTAGATACATGAGTATAGTGTAGATAGATTCAGTATAGGTCGTAGTATCATACCCCACTTGAACCCGAAAATAATGATTTTTCACTTCAAATCTGAACATCAAATCTGAACGCGAATATATCTTAAACTAAAACCGGCCATAAGAGCTCGTTTCATGCGGACACTCACATTTGATGATCGTAAACAGTAAAAGTTATTTTATCAGTTTGATTGAGTTTTATTTAATGCATCTCCAGTGCTTATTGCCTATGCTTATGTACGGCTGTTCGACACAAACCGATCTCTTAAAGCTGCGATGCTCAAAGAATAATGTACGTCTTGCGGAGCAGGTGTCATCACGAGCGTGCATGATACGACGCATCAGACATGCACGAAGTGCATGCACGTAAAGTATATTTTTTGCTGCAATGTGCAGGATAAATAATCAGTTCTGTGGATAAATAACGTGAAAGTCATTTGCTGAAGAAATGTGGATGGAAATTTAATAGAAATTATTTGGATGATACTATTATAAAGCGCGTCAAACAAGTTTGATTAATTCCATATATTGTACCTATTTTTTGAGCTGTTGCCAAAGTGCCTTTATTTTTATAATAATAATATAGAGATTTCTTCCAATCAATATCACGAAATTTATTAAAATTCTGCGTCTAAAAAGTCTAAGTTGAAGGAAAAATATCAGTTTTATAAAAATATATTGTAAAAAAAACTTCAAATTGCGGTGTTTTCGAAAAATTAGAATAACTAATAATTTTTTTTAACTCTCGGGCTCATTTTGAAGATAAGTCTCCATAGTAGTTTTCTAATTTGTTTAGATATTTTTAGAAAATTATAAAAATAATTTTTTATATTTGATTAAATTTTAGTAATAAATATAAAAATATTATTGCTTTCAATTTTTAAAAATCATCTGGTGAGTACAATCATTATTTGAAATTTTGTGACTTTTTTGCACCAAGCTCGACTCTAAAGCAGAATCTGAGGAAACAATTATAAAAGTATTTCAATAATTTAGTAAACTACATTGGAGACTTACCTTTAAAATGAGCCAAAGAACTTAAAAAAATGTTTATTATTTTTAGAGTTATTTCAATTTTTCGAAAACATCGAAACTTGACGTTTTTTGCAATAGGTTTTTATAAAATCCACATTTTTCTTCAACTGGAGATTATTAGAGGCATAACTTTATTACGTTTCTCGGGATTACGAGGAAAAAATTGTTATGTTAAAATTATAAATATTCAGGCACTTTAGCTAAAGCTAAAGAAATAGGCGTGTAAATAATTTACGCCGACACTGTATTTGTAATGTTTATTCATGAACAACAATAATTGTGATATGTGGACCTCTATATTATGAAAAGGGCCCTTTTCATACCCCTACAGCTATGTAGCAGACTAACCCAGGGATTTAATTCTGCAAAATACTTTTCCATAAACTAAAAATGTGTAGTCGGGAAACTTTGTGAGATCCAAATTTTTGTAAATTATTAAACTTGAAGTAACAACCTAAATGAAAAATAATGACAGGAAAAATGAAAATTTTCTAGAAACCTGAAAAAATAAAAATGGTCGTATTGATAAAATTAATAGAATTGTATACACAATATTCTGCATTATTTCCGAACCACGTGGAAGAAAGAATATTCCTCTGTAACTCCAACGGCCACATAGTATACACACGCCAGTCGCATCACATCCTAAGTAAACAGGACCAAGGCCAAACCAAAATGGATGTCGTCTGTCTACGTCTATCGTTGGTGTTTCTTTTGCGCTGCTCTAGATCCGAGTGTGAATCTTGAATATTCCGAATTCGGACAGTTTTTAAAGTAAAATAATAATTGGGAGAAAAGTTTATTAACTTGTTCAAGTGTTCCGAATTAAAGAAATATCCCCACAGACAGGGAGCGTATTAGAGCCACTGTGAAGTTAGCTGACGAGCGCAGCTCGGCTCTCACATGCGCGCACACGCTGGACACGCACGTTGCTTTGCAACCCCCTCTCTGTCGGGCCGATAGTTCTGCGCATGTGAGAACCGAGCTGGGCTCGTCAGCTGACTTCACAGTGGCTCTAATAGCGTACACGATTGAACAAGTTCAATATCGTATTATGCTGGACGGGTGTTTTGATAAGTGAAGTTGTGTGTTGTACACTGTACAGTAAGTGTCTTTTAATGCAAGTGTCTAATTCTTACATATTTTGCAGTTTATTACTTTATTCAGTTTTTTAGTAAATATATTTTGTCAGGAAATAGACAGTAATAAACTTCAAAATACGTGAGAACCATACACATTTACTAGAAATAATTTGTTGATTCGTGTATATTTGTCGCAGAGTCCTTTAGCTTTTTAGAAAAATTTTTGCTCACTGAATTCCAGCGAATATACGAGATCATCTTGGCAGCGATAAAGTGCGGCATTCATGCGGGAAATATTTAGAAAATCCTTTTGGATTTTATAAATATATATGTTAATCATTATTTTTCCAGGTTTCTAGGAATTTTCCACATGATGAAGGGATATCCAGATGATATCCTTGTGATACCCAGGATATCCTGGGGACCGTTTTGGTATCTTTTTTTTGTGAGATTATGAAGGTCAACATGTAATCTATGACTATGATGTTAACACTTGAACCTTGTAACTAAGTTTGGTCCATTACGCGTTGCTCAAGAGTTTTTGACATTTATTACATTTTTTGCTTATGTAATATACATGGAAAACAGTATAAAACACCAAAAGTTGTAAAAATAACCTTGCTTTTGAAATCATTTTTTTGTTGTTGTCAATTTAATACTTTTTATAACTAAATTCAAATAAGAACAAATAATTATTGATCGTACATTTGCGGAATATATCGTGTATTTGCAAAGGAGAATGTACCTTGCTATAACCTTGACTACGATTTTCTGGGCCCATATTTTCCGAAATTTTCGCGCTTTTCTTATCATGTGTTTTTTATTCTATTATTTTACGTGTTATGTGAGAATAAATTTTTTTTATGAAGGCTACATTATTTTTATTCCAAAAACTAAAGCTAAATGTTATATTTGAAATGAGAACAAATACTTTCGTAGGATTGCATATTTAACCAGTTAGTCTATTATGACAGCATTATACAGCAATTTGATAATAGATCAATTTTGCCTATTTATGCTTTCACTTGTTACAATTTTACTATTCATTTCTGTAATTTATGTTTAGTCTTCATTTTATTTTAGTCATTCAATTTTTAACCTTACTCTGTTACAAGGGTTCACCAAAGCAGTTGTTATATTAATATATATTATGGTCTATAGAGGCGCTATGACAAATGGTATATTATGACCCAAGGCCAGAAAGTTGGATTTCCGGGCGTGTGTGATATGAAGGCCTCGGCTTCGCCTCGGCCTTCATATCACGCACGTCAGGGCATCCAATATTTCTGGCGGTGTGTCGTATACTATTTTTCTTCACCCCCAGCCGAAAGTACGTTTAATAATTAATGTTTTATTAATAAAATGCGTTGTCGGCTGCTAGCTCGGATGCTTTTTCTTTTGTGGCCTGCAGCAGCCGCGCCTCCGGCCACCTCGCGTAGCGCCGCCGCGCTGCTGCTCTGGGTCAGCTGAGCGAATGCATGGGATTCGATCGCCCGCCCGACTTTTTTAAAGCCGAGGCCAGCCGAGGTTTTGCTGGTCTGGGCGGGTATCAAAAACGCATATTTTTTATTTTTCCGTAATACTTCTTCCTCGTCCGCAGAACCTTCAGACCAGGAGTCGACCATTTTTGAGGTTTTGTGCCGACTTTTGATGCACAAAAATCTCAATAACGTTAAACGATCAGTTTTGAGGTTGAACACAATGACGCTCTCTTTTTTCCATTCACCTGTCAAAATAAATTTGTTCGGAGGATAAGTACGCAGTAACACAATACTGAGTGAACGTTGCTACGTTAGGTTGCTACGTTAGGTCGCTACGTCAGCGAGCCACAACAATCTCGCAGCCAATCAGAGATCGCGTTAACTCTAGCAGGCCGCAAAAGCCACTGTTCCAGGACAGAAATGCAGCCTGTAAGACGTACTTTCGGCTAGGAGACGAAGAAAAAATTTTTTTTCAAGTATGGAAAAAGAAAACATTTATTTGCCAATTACAAAATATGACGGATCCACGGTAATAGGTTGGCGGTGTCTTTGTGGGTGTTGTTCGTGCCATCCCTGTTCGTCGGAATTTTATAGAAACGTGGGTCCGTTGGTGCCGTTTTAAGGGCGACATCCGTTAATATCTTATCAAAAATAAGGGATGGGGTCGATGTTACCGTTTGAAAACGTTGTTCCTGGCCAATGACTGAATTTAATTTTTATTGACGTCGCGTCGGTGCCCAGCTCAGTTACGCGTCGAATGCAGATGGGCAAGAGAAACCGCGTTTTTCCGGATTCCTTAGTACTTCTAGTCGGTGCCAGAAGTATTAAAGAACTGACATGAGATTTTTGAGTGGGATCGTCTCGAAGGTACGAATGCATAGGTGCAGTAATGTATTTTTGCAAGCTTTGCTAATTTTGATTGGATAGACGTTGTCAAGCGACAATTTGGAAAAGGGCTATGGCAGGAAGCTATGTTCGGAATTGCTGACTTCTCAAAATTGCTGACTGTAATATCAAGACTTAGAGACACATTTGATTCACTTAATTTAACATTTTACAATTCTAGTTTGAATTCAATTAACAGTTGATAATTAATTGTTCTCAATTTAGTTTATAGATTTTAATACTTTTTAAACAATCCATTAGCTTCAAGCAATAGTTTTGTAAGTATTCTGTAATGATAAGAAATTATTTTAATTGAGTAATAGAAATTTAACTGTTATTATTATGGGTTAATTATTATAGGTCAGAGCAGCTGCCAGAAAACATCGTTTGTTTACGCAGGAAGGACATTGGAAGAGAAGGAATATCACTCGCACTGCGAGTGAGTCGTTGGATGTAGCTGTGAATAGGTACACGCGTTGCATGGTGTACGTATGAGTGCTCACCTTGCCGCAATTCGTATCTTCGTCTTTGCTCTTTCCGTCTCTCTTATTCTCACACAGCTCATTCGTCTGCTATCCTACTCTAACTTATTAGCATGGGTGAAAAATGTCCACGCCAGCTTACATTGATCATGCTTACGTTGAGAATATCTTTCTGGCAGGTTGATTTTAATTTTGAATTGATTAAATACAAAATTTAATGATGTACCAGGACGGTTCCTAACACCGCTCTTTTCTCCTCGGATATGGGATACGGTCGCAAACGAAAAGGCTTGTAACTTATTAGTCGTCTTTTATGCTGAGCCGACTAAGTTTGAGTTAACTGTTCTTGATGATCCAGGGTATTTTAGAATCGCTGCACGAAGGCATTGAATTCGTCCTTCCAAACCAAGGGGAAAGTGTTTTCCTCTTGGGAAACTTTCGACCGGATCTCCCTCTATTCTTGCTATGGATTTCGAGAGTTCCTTCGAGGCATTCCACGGGTGAATCTGATTCCGGAACCACAGTTTCATCGTTAAAAGAAGGGGTTTTACAAAAGTGGGAGGATTGGCGAGGCCCAACGTTCGCGTGGAAATACTTTAAAGAACTCCTACTCAAGCAGTACGATTCGCTAATTTTCCTGAGAAGTTTACAAGCTCAACTCTATTCCGTTGAGCAAATCGATAAGTGATTCGATGGGGTGTTTTTACATCGGAAGAGACTGCTGTATAAGACACTGCACCCACAGGCCTTCAAAATTTCATTATTCGGAGTATTTAAGGGCTTCTGGGGTCGCTGATTTCAAATCAATATATCCAAATAAAAATATCAAAACTCAAAATGGCGAATCCAATATGGCTGATCACAATTAAAAAAATTAAACCGATTTGACTACAAAATGCTACACGGGGGATTTTCGGGTCACTGATTTCAAGACAGAACTCAAAATGTCAAAATTCAAAATGGCGAATCCAATATGCCACTGGCAATTACGAAAGATAATAATATTATGTATCTATTCTAACATATAAATTGTAAATCCTTTGCAGACAAATTTAAGAGGACGATGCAGCTGAAAGGGATGAGATAAGCGCAGAAAGTGATTCGGTGGAAGATGAAAGCGATACAGAAAGTAGTGGGAGCAGTGACAGTAATAATCTAAGTTCATATATACGTACATAGCACACCATATTTGATCCGCAATTTTGAATCTTGACATTCTGACTTCGGATTTAAAATAAGCAAGTAGAAAAACCCCCGTGTAGAACTTTGTAGTCAAATCGGTTTAATTTTCACAATTGTGATCCGCCATATTGATTTCGCCATTTTAAAGTTTGACATTTTGAGTTCGGATTTGAAATCAGTGACCCCCCGAAACCCGCGTGTTGCATTTTGTAGTAAAATCGGTTTAATTTTTACAATTGTGATCCGCTATTTTGAATTTCGATATTTTTAATTAGGATTTAAAATCAGTGACCCCAGAAGCCCTTAAATACTCCGAATGATTTAATTTGCTTTCATTAAAATAATGCATTTCTTTAAAAATTAAAATAGATCGGAATGGAGTTGAGCTTGTAAACTTCGCAGGATAATTAGCGAATCGTACTGCTTGAGTAGGAGTTCTTTTAAAGTATTTCCACGCGAAAGCCCGATAGGCTCCTTGATTGGCAACCGACCGACGGCACTGGGGCGGAAGCTGGAATCGTGATCATCTGGCCTTCAGACTTCCTGTGAAGGTCTTCTTCGCGTTGATAATCTTGAAATTTACTGCAGCTTGTCCAGCGAAGTGCTTCAGAACCTTTGATCAGAACTTTGACTTGCCATCAGCTGGCGGACGTACCTCGATGAGGATTTCACCCGTCCTGGTTTCTCTGGCACCGCTGATTTTGAAACCAAGGGTGTCCGGCTTTACCTTTTGTTCGAGATTCCGAAGGATCTCAGCGTAGCTTGAACCCTCAGCCAGTTTTACTAGAACCGCCCCGGGCCGAGCTCACCTCTGCGGTTTCTGTTTCATGCGTTTGGGTGCATCTTCTTCCGTCTATACCCTCTTTTTGGTTACCACATCAAGCCCTGCCCTCTTTTTCGTATCCGTGACCCTATCACTGATCTTATCTTGAAAGTTTCCTTCCACAAAAATGAAGTAAATCTTCAGGGATGACACGTCCAGCTGTTTTCGTTCGTTTCTTGGAGTTCACTTTCGTCTATTCCACTCGCTTCCATTTCCCTTTACATCAAACAAAAAATTAGACCCGAGAACCTAGATATTTTTTTCCGTTGTACCTTCGCCTCACCCTTTCTTCGATAAAGAAAATCCTATTACGCTTTTTACACCCCACGCTTACGTTTCGTGTGGAGAGAATCACACTTTGAACTGTTCACTCTAAAATCTTTAAGATCACAGTTGGCAGCACAAATCACAAAAAATCCTCTGCCTTGCAGAATCTTTGAGCTTTCTTGCCTTCACACTGACACTAAATTTCCATCGGATGGGACTCGTGAAAAATCTGAACGTGAAAGCTTACTGCATTCAGCCCGCCTCCTGGCGTCAATTTCGGTTTCCGGCGATTTTCACTATCCGATTCAGAATCCCACTTCTGAATTGCTAATAACGATTTAATAGGAGTCAAGTAACCAAATGAAACTCATAGGTATCTCGGGCTTTCGTTTACTCTATCAAACCTTAAATAATACAGTCGCGATCATACGTAACGTGAGAGTTCCCAAACGCCCTCTCACGTTGGAGTGGATAACTAAATTCAAATTTGTAATTTTGGGCATTAACAAAAATTACCATGTTATGCCAGACAGTACGAAGAATATTAAGGATTTAACTGGTGAGATGGGAATCGCTAAAGCCAAAAATTTGCAGCAGACAGTAAATTGAATGAAGGCATTACGTCGATGGCTTGATAACTTCTTACTTGAAGAAATTCCTACGCATTTTATCAACAGGGCAGGTGATTGGTATAAGATGAGTGTGAAGGATTTGATCTTATGCTAGGCATTCACCCAATCCATCACTAACAGATTATTTTATTGTAACCAGAAGTACAACACATAAATGGAGTGGGATAACTAAGAGTGCACAGCGACATCAAGACACTCTCACAACCTATTGCGACAATAAAGTTTAACTTTGCAAAGACGTGGGCTTGTCTATCAAAGACATTAACGAACAAATCCTAACAGGACTATAGTCACGTGATTTATGTAACGCGATGTCGGATCGGATACATCATAACGTCGACGAACTTGCGCATGACCTCATAGAACATTATTGCATGAAAGCTCAATGTACAGACCGGATTTGAGGTCAACGAGATATGAAAACTGAAACTACGAAGATATCTACAACGAAAATGCAACCAGCCAGTGACTGTGCAGACTTTTATTCCTACAAAGAATTACGTGCTTGGAACGCCGAAGGTCAGTGGAAGAACGTAATGGTAGAAAGTTAGAACGCAATATTACGACAAAGATTTTTAATGAGTATAGAGAATTAAGGTTACTAACTGATATTATATATCAGTACGCGAGTCCATCATTTTTAAACCATTTTTAATCCATCTTCCCGTTCGGAAATGAAGAAAAATTTCGAAATAATGATTTTTATTGTCAGTCTGATTTTTTTTGAATTGGTCCTCAGGCCATGGTTTGTCATTGTAAACCCCCCCCCCCATCCCTTCAAGCACCCACGCAGCACAACTAAATTATATACAGCTGAAAAGATTCGGTTAATATTTTCTCTTCTTATCCTTCGGAAAAAGGACAATTTTTTAGGATATTCAAAGTTATTGCCTCTCTGATTTTTTGAGGTGGTGTCACATGCAGCGACTATTATATGATAATTATCGTTATTATTATTCTAATTGATAATAATAATTATTTGTTAATTAATAATTGATAGATAACAATTGATAATTAATGTTTAATAATTTATAATAATTAGTGATGATAATTGGTAATTAATAATATTATTACTATCATTGCCACTGTTTATCTTAATAACCTATTGTTAACTTTTACTTGGCGACCATTAATCAATTATAAACTTTAACTTTCGTCACGCTAAGCAAGCATTACCGTTATTGTCTATTCTAAATAAACTGTAACTATGTCAAAAATATACCAACTATGAACATGACCTTTTGTGAATAAAAAGTAACTTGACCTAGATATGATCCTTTTCTTTTCAACTCCAACTACCTGCACCTACCTAAGGAAGCTTCGAACCTCGAGAATACACCGATAACTTACACAGTGTATAGCCCGACGCGGCACCCTAAGTCAATCCATGTGTTACGCACACAAATAAAGACTCAACTACTACCCCGGTAGAAAGAAACCCCATCAGCCCTCGCACGGCTATTTAAATTTATAGCAGAGGAGAACTGTCAAACCATCTTCCATGGGACCCAAGGATTTCATAGGACTAAATTCCAAATATAAGCAGCAACCCTCAATCTAAAGCCAGTCTAAAATTGGAACGGGGCGACAGTCGTTAAATCGGAACCATATTATACCCGTTTACGAAATCGGAACGGAGACATATCAATTCACAGTTCTCGGAGTTTACTCACCAAGTTCTTAAAGGATTACGTGAAGTGATTTGGTCATCCAGGAAAAGGATTAACTCAAATAAGAACTCAAATACTGGTAAGTTGAGAAAAATCCTGAATTTAAGTTATCAAATTTTTAGTGTGAAAAATAGATTTTTTAAATCTGTTCATTTGTTTTAAAGATGGAGATAATTTGAATATACATTTCGAGAGAAAGGAAAAAGTCAAATGTCAATTCGAATCATTTCAACGAAAACAAAGGTCATCGGAGAGTATGTAAAATTTAATAAAATAAATTAAACGTACTTAAACCTATTCATTTAGCTTGTCATCATCCCACTTAGCCAGAAATAGTGAAGTACATAGAGGAAACAATAATAGGGAAATAGGCTTTGTTACCAAAATAGGAATTTAGCTGTTTAGGTCTTTTGGTCGTGACAGAGTCTATTATAATTGAGCAATATATTTTTTCTTTCTTTCTAAAAATCTAAAACATAAAAACAACAAAGCTGATTTCAAATATTTTTTTTTACTGAGTACATTTTCTCTTTTCCATGTATAATTAAATAAATAAATAATATTTACATATAGTTTTTCTGTTTTGCGATTTTCTTTTATACCTGCTAAATATTAAGTAAATGCGCATAGAAGACTAAGCTATAAAAACCAGTGAAATATTTTGCGTAACATTTATAAATCCATGAAGGGTTTTCAAAATTTTTATCTAGTAGTATAAACGTTTATTCTTCAGCCTGTTGGCCTTAAAAAATTGACTTGCTTACACTTTCATTTTTTTATGTAATTTTTCTTGAAACTAAGCCTTAAAACTAACATCCATCCATACCTTATCTCTAGGATCGCACGCTCTTATCGCCTTGCCTTCCTCGCTTCGCCTCGCTCGCATGTCCCTACTCTCTCGCTTCCGCGTCTACTACATAATACTTATCTACTATTTACAATATTTACATATTACTTATATCTGCTTCTTCTCCTATTTACAATCTTTCCTTTTCCATTTCTCTTCCTCCTTCCTTCTCTTCTTCTCCATCCTACTCAACACTCTCATTCACCGATGCCACTGCCCCTTTGTCCCCCCCTTTATGCCCACACAATTCACACATCCTCTTTTCCATAGAGAGCCAGAACCTATTAAAATCCTCCATGCACCCACATCTCATCCTCGCTGTAAGCTCCTAACTTCCTTTCTCTTCTTTCTCACACAAATATTGCGTTCTCGCCCTTGGCATAATCCACACATAGTTCCCGTTAAACCTTGACTCTATTATTCTCTCTTCCCCTGCCGTCTTCTCTCTCTCCATGCTGTTTTTCTTAACCAGCTCACATACCTTCCTTCCTTCCTCGTGCATCCTTCTCACTTCATCCATCTATAGTCCATTCGTTTTAAAATACCTTTCCGTTTCAGCCTCCATCCTCACACCTCGTCTCCTCTTCTTCTTCTCCCACCAACACTCCCTAACCAGCTTACTTCCCTCCTCTTCCAAAAGTTTATCCTCACATTTACACGCCCGACTCCTCGCTAGAATCCCTACACTCGTTCTCCCCGCCTACCTCCTGACAGTATAATTAGGCGTTTTCCTTGCCAACCCCAATGTTAACGTTACACACCTCTCCTGTGTCCTATTTAATTCTTCACTTTCCTTCCACCCCCATACCTCTACTCCATAGAATAGCACACTCATCACTAGCGAGTCAAACAATTTCATTCTCCTTCCAAAATCATCTGCGAATAACTTCTTTCCCAACCCCCACACCTACCTCATCACCTCATTTGCCCTCCTCACTCTCCCTTTTATGTGAACATCCACTCCCCCATGCCTCCGAAACACGAAGCCCAGGTACACAAACTGTTTCACCTCCTGCAGCGCCTCTCCCATGCACTTCCACTCCCCTCCATTATCCCTTCCACCTCTGTTTCTGACCACCATAACCTTGGACTTTTCCGCATTCAGCTCTAACCTGCTCTTATTTAGGTATCCTCTTTAAGGCCTCCTCGCTTCTTGACAGCAACACTATGTCATCTGCATACGCTAGTGACCAAATTCTACCCCTCCTATCCTGACTCCTCCTACCACCCCGGCCTCCAGCTTACTTTTCATATCCGCAATTAAAATCGCAAAAAGCATTGGGCAAAGCAGACACCTTTGCCTTAACCCCCTATCCATCCAGAATCCTTTCAAAATTCCCTCTCCTGCTTTTACTTCATCTTTGGTCTCTTCATATATCTCCCTTACCCTCTCGATCAGGCCTCTCTCCACTCCCATATCCTATATCACCTCCCACAACCTTCCCGTATCCAACAAAGGAAACGCGCCTTTGAGATATACGAAAAACGCGTACACTCTCGACCCCTTCTTCGCTAATTCTCTATCCACCACGTGCTGCAAAACGTAGATATTGTCGATAGTACTCCTACCGGACATAAAGCCATTTTGCGAGTGTGAACGAGTCTCGTATTGGATTATGTTTGTCTTCCCTTGTGTGGATTAATGTATGGCGGACTGGTTGTCATCCCAACATTGTGAACGAGTCTCGTGTTGGATTCTGTGTGTTTGCCATTGTGTGGAATAAGGTATGGCGGACTGATTGTCATCCCAATACTCATATATTCTCTCACAAGGTAATTTCTGACTTACTTTTGTGATCACTATTTGATTTTCGGCTTTTTCCTCCACCCATCGAGTGAAGGTGTTTTATGCCATAAAATAAACTCTTTCCTTTGAAACTAAAATTTGGCTGTGGTTATTTGAACCCCAATACGGTCCACTAGCAATTAGGTGCCTGTTCAACGCTCAAACAGTGGCACTATTAACCCTTCTCTCTATCCTCCTCGGAATCCCTCACCCCTCCATACTTTCTTCACTATCTCCTTCAGCCTCTCCCTATCCTCTTGTGTACAAAACAGCCATCCTTCGTTTTCTACCCCATGCAGCCCTGCTGCTTTTGATCTTCTTAACTTCATTATCTGTTCCTCTAACTTTAGCAACCTTTAGCTACTGTTTAGCAAACGTCACAAAATTACAATATTTAAAATCTTGTCTCACTGGTACCGCAGCTGATTTAGTAAAAGACGTGACAACAATAAACGCGAATTACTTAACCACTTGGCAGGCTTTGAAGATTCGATTCTCTAACCCTCGATTAATCTTTAGCACACATCTCACTGCCTTGATGGATCTCACACACTAACCTCGGTATGCCGGTGCAACATTGGGACGTTTGGCTTGTGCACATTTTGGTGATTCGTTTGGATCCCGAAACCAGAAGGCTCTGGAAAACCGATCTTAGAATGAAGGATCGCGAAATCTTTGCAACGGCGGCCGCACATGCAGCGGAGCCTTCTCCGATGCAACTTTTCCCAGAATTTAGTGATCTCGTGGAGCTTCTTGAGCAGCGGTCTCAAGCACTTTGTATGATTGCTGCTGAGACCAAAACTAATAAAGGTCCAGCATACAATTCAGGATCTTATGTCAAATCAAATTGAACTTCGAAACCGACATTTCATGCTAGCACTGGTTCAGGTGTGAGGAATGCCCGCTCATATGCTCAGAAGTGTTCACTCTGTTCCGAGGAGCATTATATCGGAAATTGATCAGCCTTTTTATCCAAATCCCCTATTCAACGTTGCAATGAGGCGCGCCGCCTATGCCTGTATTTTAATTGCTTGGGGTATCATAAATTCCAAAGATGCAAATCGAAGTATAGGTGTAGAACATGCCGAGAAAAGCACCCACTCGTCATTACACACCACTTGCACTGGGCAGACTAAGGCCTTGGTCCTTTCTCGCCTTACATTAAACTTCCACTGTAAAAAAAGCTTTGGTGATATTTACAATCACCTAGCAATTATATGTGCAATTTAGTGCAATTTAGTTAATTTTGGTGTAATTTTAGTTCAGGTACCAATGTGAAAATAGAACGAAGGTAGTTCTATTTGCAGTCGACGGTAAAGTTACTACGTCCGATAGTGGAAATTATTCGATCGACGTGGGACTGTAAGTTTACATAAGTTGATAAATTTACTTGGGACTTTAACTCTAGGAAAGTATATGTAAATTTTGACGATGTGTGCTTTTCTATCGCGAGGGTGTGAGTCTGCACGTACGAACATCGCAGAATTATGTGCAGGACGTAAATTTGGTCCATTCGGGACTCTCTAGTATAAGTCGTGCCAAATGATGAGTTCCGGAGGCGCCCGAACAGCCTCTTAGCAATGGGTGCGCATTTCACTCGTTTGCATTCTTGTTTTCGTTGTTTTGCACGTCATGTTGCGTTGCGGTGAGTATGTAAAAGTAATTTGTTCTTTCACTTGAAAAAAATAGTGAATAGTTGTGATTAGTAGCAAGGTGGCTGCAGGTTAGAGAAAAACTGCAAATTAGAGAAATTTCATGGAAATTTGGTAATCAGGGAACGTTAGGAGTAAGTCAGAGATGAAAAAAATATTGAAAATTGGAATAACCGAAAAGTTTTTGGCGAACCAAACCTCAAAGTATCTATTTGCTTATAAAAGCTGAAGACAAAATTCAACGAGATTTCGGAGATTTCCTACCCGTACATTTACGACCTGTACGTAATTTCACGGTTGACGACAGGAAATTTACGTCCTGCATGTATTTCTTTACGGCGGACGCATGTTGAGAAGAAAAATATGTATTTTTACAGAATTCTGCTTATTTACTATGTGCCACACCGATCGAGTAATTTCCATCGTCGCAGGATGTAAATTCACACCAACTTTTTTTATAGTGTCCCCTCACAGCTGAGCACTGACCGCGACTTAAGCCACTTCGATGATCTTTGCTTATCGGATCCTCACTTCTAGAAACCCAAGTCACTCGACGTCGTATTGGGCTCTGATGTGTATTTCGGTTCCTGCGATCTAGCTTGCGCAATTTCCCACCTTCATCTTTGATCGCCCAGGATACTGCTTTGGTGTGGATACTTTTGGGATCGACTCACTCCGTCCTGCCACGGCTGGCGGAGCCCCCATCACGAGCCTCTCACGGCTGGGCATTGTATCTATGATAATTACCTACAGGAGGTTTTGCAGCGTTTTTGGACGCCGGAAGAATGTTCTAATAATAATCCCAAAACGAAACCTGAGGAAGAGACCTGCGAGCAGCTGTTTCTCGATACTCATGTCCGCGCTCCCTATGGCCGACATATCATTCGGCTTCCGCTGCAATCTGAGCCGCCGATGGCCTCTGCTGAGACCCGACGAATGGCCTTGACTTCGCTGCCCACGACACACCGTCGCTTTGCTCGGGGCAGTTGCCTGGCGGACTCGTATCGTGAATTTATGAAAGTTTATGAGGATTTGGGGCATATGGAAAGAGTTCCTGTTTCTCAAATAGGCCTGCTCTTCAGGGCGATATCTCTCTGATACTTTTGAATTGGTGCAGATATCGCTTTATCTTTACAGCGGGCATCATAAAGATGTTTCGCCAAATCCGCGTTCGAACTGAGGATCAGGATCTGCCGAGAATTCTTTGGGCTCCTTATCCTGCAGATCCGCCCGTAGATTATCGTTTCACTACGGTCACTTATGGGACCGCATGTGCCCCATTCTTGGCAATTCGCACACTAGGCTAGCTGAAAAATGATGAGCAGCAGCGTTTTCCCCTTGGGGCTTCTTGCCTCCAGCGCAATACCTATGTCGATGATATTTTCGCGGGGGCTTACAGGTTGGATATCGCGATTCTAAAGCGAGATGAATTGACTGCGATTTTGCGCTGTGCTGGTTTTGAGTTGGATAAATGGGCAGCAAATCATTCTGATCTGCTTCCTGGACGCAGCAGGCAGAGGGAGCCGGAAAGATCCAAGAAAATTGCACCCAATAAGCCTGTTAAGACGTTGGGCTTGCTTTGGAATCCAACGATGGATGTGTTTGGGTTCAGTTTTGCCAACCTGAGCCCGGAGGCCTCCACGCAGACAAAGCGTACTGTTGATGCAAGACTTCTGGATTAGATAAAAGTCAGATTTTCCAATTTCAGTTTTTGAATTTTCAGCCAAATTGAGAGGATAAAGTGTTTTAACGTAGTTCAATTTCTGGCATAGAGAGATTTTAATCCCCCCTACCTCCGGTCTTCAAAGTTGATTCTTAATTTTGATTGGGAATTTATAAAAGAAAGAAAGGAATTTAAACAGTGCGTTTACGGAAAAATATTCCAAAAATAGATTGTTGAAACTGTTTACTTGAAAATTTATTTAGGTTGTTAAAAATTCAACAATTTGGTTAAAAATATATGTATTTTGTTACGAAATCGTCTTTTTTTTAGTAGAAAATTCATATTTTTGGGTTAAAAATTCAAATATTCGGTTGAAAACTTGTCTATTCTGTTGAGAATACAATTTTGTTGGTAGAAAATGTATCTGCTGTGTTGAAAATTAAACTATTTAGTTTAAAAAATTTAGAAACAAAAAAAATACAAACTAAAAATTAATCAAATACAATTTGTACTAGCCATCACATTCATTGTTTAAACTATTTAGTTGAAAATGTATGTAATTTGTTGAAAATTCGTCTTTTTGACAGAAAATTAATCTTCTTGGTTGCAAATTCAACTATTTGATTAAAAATTTGTGTTCTTTTTTTATAACTCATCTTTTTTGGTAGAAAGATAATCTTCTGCGTTGATAATTCAACTATTTAGTTCAAAGTGAGTCCATGGCCTGAATGTTCTAGCAAATCTGGAGTTGATTATTAAAAACGTAAGCGGCGATTACGAAAAACCGTCGAGCGCCTACCATAAATATTATAAGAAGCAAAAAAGATTACTCTTGACAAAACCTTTCTGTAGGAATGCAAATAAGAAAAATTCACACGAAACAAGCAAACTCCCATGCTGCTGCAAATAAATGATCAAATCAATTAAAATGTTGCGTGATATGCGAGGTCACAAAATCCAAAAGGACTCTTCCACGATGATGTGGTACGCACTTAAAGAAATTCTTGAAAATGTTTCCAGGACTTAGTTTGCTACCTCCTGGCGTTGTGGGAGTTATGGGAGTCGTCACCGAATTGTTTAACGTGTATACGACTGTAGTCTCATCCGCTGGTTGTGAGCTATTCAGTGATATGAAATAACATTACATCACGAAAGAATAATAGTATTTATTTACCTACAAAATTCTTGAAAATTAAAAAAAAAAAAAAAAAAATCTAACGATCAAATTTGGACATCACTTTTAAACACAGTTTGAAATAAATACATTTTTTCTTAACTCGTTTTTTATTTATTTTTTTAAATTTAAATCGAGTATGTTTTCCAAATTTGATCTTTAGATTCTTGTTTTTTTGGTTAATTTCCAAGAATTTCGCAGTTAAATTTGAATGTTGGACATTACAGAAAAATTTTAATGTTGATTTATTCTGAATTTAATTGCTTGAGAACTTTTGATTTAAATTTGTAAATTGATCACTTTTTTCAAAATCAAAATTCCAGATAGAGAAACACTTTACTACAATTTAGAACTTGAACCATCTGTCCAAATGAAGATAAACATTTCTTATAACATGATTATAACACTAATTAATTAGAATTGAGACAATGTTACATGGACAGAGTATTGAACCCAAATATGAATTTCACTTTGACGAATTTCATTACGAAGAACTTCTTAAAAGATTAAAAATAAATTACCTGCGTATCTGGTTTCCAGGAAGCGGACTAGTAACTGTTGTCGTGGTGGCAGTGAAATTCGTAGATGGTGGCAGTGAAGTCACTGGCGAAGTGTTATTGGAAATAGAAGTCGGAGATAGATTATTTCCTTGAGGCACTTTCGATAAATCTAAATTCAATTTGATGTCCTTTTTCCTGAAATACAAAGAGAAAGCATGAAAGAAAATGTTTTCATTAACATTAACCTAAATTACAAAACATGAAATAGTAGTTCATTCTCACTACTATCAAACATACATTTGGAAAAACAAATTAAAATTACAAGTATCCAATTTCAATTACATATAAATATTGATGAATAACTAAACATCGGGTTAAGACAAAATGCAGATCTTCAAAACAAAAGATTATAAAGCAGTTGATCAATTGGACAAGGGAACAACCAATTGTGGATCAGAAATCGAAAGTGTACCAAATAAAAAATTGTCCATGTAGGTAAATTAAACAATAGGGTATTTTGTGGATATAAATTGAAAAAAAGAGAAAAAGTTATTTTAGAAATTACCGAATTCAGGTGTACACCTGTTTTTAAATTCTTTGTATTATTTCGAATTCCATGGAATTTTTTTCCATTTTTTTTAAATAAACCGAATAATTTTAGTTGTATTCAAGTGAATTCTTAAATCCTAATGACTACTCTCTAATCCTAAATTAATAAAAACTAAACCACTATTTTATTTTATTGAAAATCTTTACTAATATTATTAGTTACATTGAGCTATTACTTTTAGCAATTATCATCTTTGCACGTTTTAGTAAAAAATTACTAATAATAATTGGTATAAATTTTCACTCAAACAGATGAGTGGCCCACTTATCACTAATTTAAATTCAATAAAAAGCTTATAAATTCAACTGAATTCTTTTAAATTTCCCTGGAGTCTTCTGAATTATTTTATATTCTTAGAATTCTTATAAATTCTTTGACTTCTTTCAAATTCTTTGATTTCTTTTACATTTCTTAAATTCTTGAATCCAGGTGTAACATCAAGTGTTCTCATTATTTCAGTTTGAACACCTTCCATTATACCTAAATATCGAAATTTTACAATTTTGTAAACTTTTGAGTTTTGAGTAATTTTTTTTGAGTCACCCTATTAGGTACCGGTACAAAAAATTCTTTATCCTCGGCCCAATGGTAAACGTCTTCTCGTCACAACGAAATTATCAGTGTGAAACATTTTTGAAATCAATATTTGAACCCGCCTCATATTCAAAAAAGAATTTTAAAAAAATCAGTTTTTCTCAATTTCGTCCAAGACTATTGATTTTAAATATTTAATGAAAAGTAGATTAATAAATTAACTCCTACTGACTGAAGCAGCTGAAATCTTTAGATACGTTCAATTTATATTGGTAAGTAAAAATGAGTTGAAAAAAAATTCCAGCCCCTTAGGATGATAGGAATTAATTTATTACTTACTGTTCATTTATAAATATTATTTTTATAATTTTCTCGAAAATTTTTTATTTGGTCTAATGAGAAAATGATTAATAGAAAAAACATGTCTTACATCGAGCTCTACAACTTTGATTGCTGAATTGCTGCAGTAACATCAATATTTATAAGAAATTGAGAACGATCTACTTTTGACTAATTTAAGAATGGACGGGTCTAAAAACTAATTGATTTTTAAAAGATTTCTCGCACATGATTTCAACTTGGAAAGACAACTTCCTTAGTTAACACAATGATGAAAATCAAAATGTTTGTATACCGACTTTTAACTGAAAGTGATTTGCAAATGGCATTTCGTTTTTGATTGTAGTTCTTTGGCATTCTACAAATAATTCAAGATCAAATTAAAAATAATTAATCGGGTCCTTTTTGAAAATAAAACTCGATTTTTCTATTGATAATTAATTTTTAACGAAAAAATGTGTCAATAATATTATTATAACCGCACTTTTGAATTATTTTGTCGATGAAATTTTTACTGGCAATCACTTATTTTAAACAAAAAACATTAGGTTTGAAAGAAGACTTGCAATCTTAAATAATTTTTTATGATTTTATGCGGCATTTTCGTCTAAAATTGCTAAAGTTAGTAACCAATCATTAATTTAATTTAAAAAAATTGAAATCAGTAATTTAATTAAAAAAATTAAACTTACAATTTTGAACAACTTTGGGTCAAGTTAGTGTTTTCTTTCGGAAACTAGTATTTTTCAACAAAAATTCCAAGTTTTGATTATCTATAATCTACATAATGTACAAAAATAGTATATAATATTTCTGTAGGTAAGATATCAATTCTCATCAATTATAAAAAATATTGTCCTTGCTCCTCTTTTCTTTTATATAATAGATACTATGAAATACAAAAATTTCGCGACACAATATAATCTGTTTTCTAGTATTTATTTTAAATTTGATACTAAATTGTTCGCAAGGCACCAAGGAACTGTGATCAAAAAGAAAATAGCATTTGCCTAGGGGACCCTCCATAAACTACGTTACCAATCTGAGGTGTGGGGAGGGGGGGTTCACGCTAAAAACTATGGTTGATAAAAGGGGAGGTTCAGTGAAAGTAACGTTACGAACTTAGATATTTAGTACGTTTCCTGACGATAAATTTTAAAGAATGATTTTTTTTCTGCTTTCAAGAAACATACCTTTTATTCCCTTTTCACGTGTTTTCGCTTAAATGCGAACTATATATATACTATTATATTTTTGTTTCGGATTTCATCTTATTTTGTTAGAAATTCTAGTACTTGGTTGAAAATTTTATTTTTTTGTTGAAAGTGCAACTATATTGTTAAAAAGTCACCTTTTTTGGTCAGATTATTTTGTAGATTCATCTCCTTGATTGAAAAATTAACTATTCCATTTTTAGAAACTTAATATATTGGATTAAAAAACCATCTTTTGGGTTGAACTCTTTTGTTGAAATTTCATTTTTTTTTAGGATTCATCATTTTAGTTTAGGATTAATCTCTTTTCTTAAAAATTCGTTTTTTGTTGGTTGAGACTTAATTTTTTGAACTAACAATGTAACTATTCCATTTTTCGTTGAAAATTAATTTATTTTCTAAAAATTTGTCCTTTTTTGTCAAAAATTAATCTTCTTAGTCGAAAATACATGCTCTTATCTAAATTAATCTGGTTTGGTTGAGGATTCAACAATTTGGTAGAAAATTAAACTCTTCAGTTGAAAATTAACTTTTTTGTAAGAAATGCATATTTTTGATTTAAATTTAATTTTTTGGTAGCAAATTAACTTTTTTCTTAAAAAATCATATTTCCGAGTTGAAAAAGCAATCGTTTTGCAGATAATTGGTCCTTTTGGCTTTAAAATTGAAAAATGTTGTTAAAAATTATTGCAATTTGTTGAAAATTCGTACTTTTTGGTAGAACATTAATCTTCTTGATAGAAAATTCATCTTTTTGGTTGTAAATTTAACTTTTGGTTAAAAATTCATCATTTTAAAATTGAAAATTCAACTACTTGGTTGACAGTTGAACTAGTTTGTTGAAAATTCAATATCCTTTATAAGTCATGTATTTTGTTGAAAATTCGTCTTTTTGTTAGAAAATTAATCTTGTTTGTTGAAAATTCCATATATATTTCGACTTGAAATCTTAGGAATTAAAGTGTTTCATATTGAACTTAATATGGTATTTGCATTAATTTTATTTGAAAGAATTTATTCCTTCATTATTAGCCTCTTTCGTGAAAAAAAACCCTCTTTACTAGGGGGATGGGGGGGGGGTCAAAAATAGCCTAAGATTGGTAACGTAGTTTATGGACGGTCCCTAGCTTCTAAGGGTGAATCTGAAGCATTATTTCAAAGCTTTCAACCCCCTTTAAAGGATAAATTATTAGCAACATTTGAGACGATTTAGTTTGGCTAACTGCTAATATGAATGTGAATGTTAAATTCAAGCAAGTACCTGTAAGTTTCGCGTAGTGACGCAGAGCGAGCTGTTTGAGCGTTGTTATGAGTAGGAGTAGTTGGGTTGCAGCGGTGGAGAGTTGGGCAGGAGGATGCCTTGATTCGGGCTCGTAATGCCAGGTACTGCTCATAGAACCTGCGTAACATGCGCCATGCCATGCGTATTTCTACATTCTAGTCTTTTCATCATTTTAACCTAAGCCTGGCCTCTTTTTCAAATTTTAATTCGCAAAAAACCTGATTCTTCTCATCAAATAGTTAACTATCAAAACATATCCTGAAAATTTCACTCTATACTAAATCCGAAAATACGACATTCAATTTTTGGTGATCGCCCCCCCCCCCTTCCAGAATTTGTTCACTTTACCGTGCCACCGGGTTTTTGAAATTAAAATTGGGGTTTAAATGGGAAAAGCTCGGTTTATATAAAAATGTAAAAAAAAGTACTTTTTGTTAAATAGTTTCGACCCCCTCCACCCAGTCCTTTTGTATTGTACCCGAAAAATGCAAAAAAAAAAAAAAAAATCTAAAATAGCAGTTTTACATCGAATTCATGCTAAGACGGTATTTTTGCGAATTTTTTCAACATGAATTATTTTGATTCGATACGTGACAATTTTGCAAATATTTTAAAACTGATTTTAAATTGTTTAAATAATCTTTCCCCCTGTAAATCGTGAAAAAATATTATTTTTCGGGATATATGATACAGTTGATTATTGTCCAGAGTAATATTTCGTTTAGATATATTTGCTAATTATTTAAACAATTTTCATTTGTTTAAGAAAATATTTCCCATGCACGTCGTGAATAGTTATTATTTTCTGGAATTAATGGCACAATTAACGAACGTTGATAGTAATATTTTTGTTAAAGATATTTAGCAATTAGGTGCACGTTCTGAGATAAGGAAATACTGAATGATAAGCGACATAGTGTAAGAGATTCGAAAAAAGTAGATTTTTCTCCACGTTTCCTATAAAATGCGCAGGTGAATGATTATTAATTATTTCAGTAATTTTCAAATATCCTTTAAAAAAATGTATTACTCTCAAGATTCGTTATTGTGTAATTAAGTTCAGAAAATAATAACTTTTCACGATTTACAGGGCAAACAAATGTTTTAACAAATGAAAATAGTTTAAATAATTGTCAAATATCCTTTAAAACAATATATTACTCTCAACATTCGTTAATTGTGTAATTAATTGCAGAAAATAATACCTTTTCACGCTGTATAGGGTAGGAAAATTGATTTAGCAAATGAAAATTGTTTAAATAATTGCCAAATATACTTTTAAACATTTATTACTCTCTACGTTCGTTAATTGTTTCATTATTTCCAGAAAATAATACCTTTTCACGCTCTGCATGGTTGAAAAATTGTTTTAACAAATAAAACTTGTTTAAATAATTGACAAATATCCTTTTAAATCTCTCAAAATTCGTTAAATGTGTCATTAAATCCAGAAAATAACAACTTTTCACGATTTAGAGGGGAATAAATTGTTTAAACAAATAAAAATTGTTAATTTTTCTCTGGTTAATTTACAAAAGCCCGGCAGCACGGGTTAATGCTAACTTATTTGAACGAAAAAAAAAACAGAAACAAGAACAAAATGTCACTAATTTTTTACTATCATTTTCGGAGGGATAATGCAGAGTGTCTACCAAACGGATGATTTTAAATTCCCGGTCATTTCCCGGTCAATTTTTCATTTTTACGATCTGATACTTATACTTCTTTTTGAAATGTCCATGTCCTAACTCAGAATTTTAATTCTTTTCGAAAATTCCCTGCTCCAAGTCAAAATTATAATTCTTTCGAAAAGTTTACTGTTCCAAATCAGAATTATAATTCTTCTCTAAAATTTCCTCTTCCAAGCCAGAATTATAATTCTTTTGGAAAATTCCTTGTTCCAGATCTGAATTGTAATATTTTTTCGAAAATTCTCTGATTCAATTCAGAATTACATATAATTGCTTAGGAACATTACCTGTTCCAACTCAAAATTATAATTTTTCTCCCAAATTTAATGTTCCAAGTCAGAATTATACTTCTTTTTAAAATACAGGTATAAATCAGAATTATAATTCTTTTGGAAAATTCCCTTATCAAATTCAGAATTACAGATATCCTTCTAAAAGTCCCTGTTCCAAATCGTAATTACAGTTGTTAAATTCTTATTTTACGACGGAAATCTTTCTCTCTTTGATATAAAAACAATAAATATTTACAATTTTAGATAAATGCTAATTTACGAGTTTGAGTCTACAGCAGATTTCAAATACTTTAAAGATTTCAAAATACAAAAAAAAAATACAAACAGCACCACTTATATTTTCATTATCGAAAATAAATAAAAATTCCCAGCCTTTTACTAGTTTCCCGGTCAGGTAGACACCCTGATTATTAATGTTAGCAGTGAATTAATTTTTGCGCTTGAGATCGTGGAATGTAGGTAAATTAATACGAAATTAATAGCGCTGAAGCTTTTAAAGGACTTCAAAATCCACTGACAGAGTGCCAAGCTGAATTAATGCGAGATTAGGAATGAGAGACTCACTTTTGATCGGTTTCGAAACTGTGGGTCCGTCTGAGAACTACTTCAGGCTCTTCTTTTATCTTGACTGGCGATGTTGCGGATTTAAGGGATGTTTCCTTGTCTTCTATTCCTATAAAATATTTATATGAAGTCTATTATCTGGATAAAGAAAAAAAAAATTGGGAAATTGATACTCACTGGAAGATAAAGAATTCACTGCCTCAGGATCTTGAGTTCTACTTCTAAAAGAACCTGAACGTCTCCATGAAGGAATGGATCCCTCTTCATTATTCTCAGTCTCTTGTTTGATTGGCACGATTGGGGCCTTGAAAACGTAAAAGGTTTTTTAACCATTTAGAGAATCAGAAACAGATTCCAAGCTGATCGAAAAAGGAAGCGGTTTTCCTTACCTGATTAGGAACTTTGCTGCTTTCTATGGAAGGCGTTGGACTATGCGATGCCGTTTCATCTCTATTCACTCTATTTTTCTTTTCTGTAAATTTAAAAATGAAAATTATGTCAAGCTGGAGAGCTAAAAATACGATATTTTCTTTAGACTAATTTAGACTTAAGAAAATAAGTTTACAACAAGTATCAAATGCAGGTAATGGAAAGGCTATCGGGGCTGAAGGTGAATCACTAACGGAGATAAAATCAAAATTAAAAATGTAATTATCAGAGAAATAAGAAGTTACAAACATCAGTGTCATCGACCTCTTGAAATAAAATCTGTTCCTCGTCCAGAAGAACAATAACATTCAATTATTATTACATTAACACTGATATTTGTTTTAATCTAATAATAAAGAGGGTGTCGATTAAAACATGTATTTAAAAGCGAGAAAAACATAACATTTTAGACTTACGTTTAAAAATAAACCACTTTTTAATTAAAACGTTCCAGATTGTACTATTTCAAATGGGGAAAAATTACACATTAACTTCCAAACTTAAAAATTTAGCGACGTCTAGTGATCAGACAATTTGAAATTCCCGGGTTTTTCCTTACCAATTTAAAGATGCTCTTTTTTAATTTGGCAATTATTTATTTATACGTGCCAAACTTATCCACAATCACAAATTGAAGTGATAAATATAAATCGAAACTACATTACCGATCATGAGTATCATACTGCATCTATATCAACGATTTCTTAAGTTCTTTTAATGCTAATTATATGACAGTTAATGTTTTTCTCTTAAATAAGTTAAAAGCTATCGGTATTCTCGATAAAGGGCGCCAGGATAAAGACATTTTGTTATTTTTTGACAAAGATATTGTAAAAATAGTGCAAATGTTCTCAGGATCATTTTAAAGGTAAATTTCTATTAAATCACACCAACTTATCACTATTATTGTAAAAAAATTTAAAGTTCAAACAAAAATGTTGGCAAAATTTGAAATATTTAAATTTATTGAAAATATATATTCATTTGATTTTTATTGTTTTCCTACAGATGAGACGTCTGCGAATTTTCTAGCTTTTTTGTTCCAATTTTATAAAATTTTCATTACATTAGACTTTATTTAAATTTTAAGAAAACATTGAAATTTTCACTATTTTGCAATATCTAGTTTAAAAATGCATAAAATGCATTCATCCTGGCTCATTTCATCTACAATTCTGATCGCTTTCAATCTATTTAAGATCAACAATTTTCACTTACATAATTAAAATTGAGAGAACTTAGATCGGCACTGTATAGTATACTTAGGCGTACATATAATCAAAGATAAATTAACTTTGATTGTATCATACGTGAAACAATAAGATTTTTCCTCTCTGATTCTTGACTAAACAATAAAAAGAAGATAAAGTAGAAAACAAACATTTTTCTATAAAAGAACAAAATTCCCGACCCTAAATAAAATTGCCGGGGGTTTCCCCGGTTAAATAAAATTCTCGATCTACTAGACTTCTTTTAAACACAGGTATTACAGGTATTACACAGGAATAGGACAATTCCAAATTAAAGTTTAATTTCTTATTTTAAAAATTAAACACAAGAACTTTCAAACTTAATTTATCTTAAATTTGAATCTTTTCAGAATGTTCTGTTTTGAATAACACAAATCCTTTAATAATAATTCATTTTGACCTAAAACATCTTTTAAACTTATGTATTAAAAATGTTTAATATTTTCAAAACTTCAAACTGAATCGTTCAAAATCTTCATTGAAGACAAAGACTAAACTTAGATGCCAATTGTTTAGTATTCAATGAATTAAAAAAACTACAACAAAGTTTAAAAAATAAAACAAAATTTTCAAATCCTAAAAACGTGCAAATTGACACTTTTAAACGTGAACGATTTCAACACAGAAGGGCTAATAGTTCAACAATTAAAAACTATAAATGTTAAATAAAAAACATTTAACTTTGAAAATGTGGAAATAGAACAATCTAAGAGTTTATGCGCTTCAGCTTGAACAAGTTCAAAATTGAACTATTATACATGTAAAGTTTTTCAAAATTGAAACGTTTCAGAACATTTTTAAAAGATGATGAATTTCTACGTGAATTTGTAAGTATTTAAAATTGAAAAAAAAAATTAAATCGAAATCAGTATAAGTAAGTTAAAAATTTGAAGCGCTGCAAATGGAACAATTTTTACCATGAATATTTATTTTGAAACATTTAAACGGTTCTGACGTAAATCAGAAGCGTTAAAAATGAAAATACAAAAGTTTCAAATTTGGAAGAAGTTGATCGACACCCTTAAAATATTTCTAAAAGGAAATAATTGAAACGAGAAGGGTTCGGAAAAGTGGCAATTTCTTCAATTCCACAATATACTTCACAGGACTCACCATTGTCTATAATACAAGGCGAGTGGTTCAATTGTGTGGAATTGTTAGACTGGTCTGAGCACGTGGAAGTTTGTGATTCTGAGCTAGTCTCAGAATCACTCTCACAATCGCTTGCTTCAGTATCCATGTCAACCGTTTCTTCTAAATCCATGCAGCATTATCATAAGGAATTATCATTGTAATTAGAAGAAAGAGTGTAACTATTAAGATTCAGTTTTAATAAAAATAGAAAACCACCAGAGACTAAAGCAGTCTCTAAAACTAATTGTAATAAAAAACAAAGATTTACTTACCAACATCGCTATTCGTTCCAGTGCTGGAATCTTCCTTCTCAGACTGAATTTCCAGCTCGACTTTTTTAACCTTGTTCGGCGTTTCTTCTTCGTATATTTCTACACCTTCCTGAGCAATCACTGTGTTTTCATTATTTGTAGATACGCTGAAAAATAAAAAAGTTAATTTAATTAATAATTCTGGATTGGTGAGGAAAATTGTGAAATTAGGATTTCAAACAATTAATTATGTACCGTTTCTTTGGTATTGCTGGCTGTTTCTTGTTGATGATTTGTGGGTGATCTTTCAAGAGAGCCTGCTGCTTCTTCTTTAGTTCTTCTAAACCTTTCAAGATATCAGTATCGGCAACGTCGAATGCAGTCTGACCCTAAGTAAATCAATAATTTCTGTTCAAGAACTTGGATAAAAATGATAATGAAGAAGAATATAATATATATTATACAAAAGTTAGGAGAGAAAGGAAAGATTTTAATGATCAGTTTTAGAACTTACGGCATAATTCTTAATATCCATATCACAGAAATTTTCCACGAGGAGCTTAGAGGCTTCCAATTGGCCCCAATGTGATGCTCCGTGCAATGGTGTCCATCCATCGTAATCCTGGGCATTCACATCACACCGAGCTTGTAGCAAAATACTGAAAAGCAATGTACAGTATTGTAATAAAATTATGTAACTATTAATATTAATATCAATATATTATTAATATGTATTAGATTTTTCTTCAAATGCTGATTCAGTTTCATTGTTTTAAATTCTAGATAAAAAATCATGATTGACTGAAGTATTATTTCAGATATAAAATGATATGTAGATTTTTTAATTATAAAGATTGATTCATAAGATTTTGGCTTGAAATAAAGGATCATTTATTACTTCATGACGTTTATGTAGCCTTTGGCAGCAGCCACATGTAATGCAGTAGCTCCTGATCTTGGATGCAATGCGTCTTTTCCAGGAGCTCCAGATCTCCAAGCTCTAGCATCATTTAGCATTGATCTCTCCTCTTCACTTCTGGCTTGATCACAGTCTACACCTAAAATAAATTTCCATTTTTTCAGTGTAAACAAACTAATGATTCAAAATAACTAATGACTATTAATTGCAGCACATTGCGAAAGTAATGAAGAACATACATTATGAAGTCTTAAATTTAGTTGTAGAAAATATTGAAGGACTTGAATCAATGAAAAATTTGGTATTCTAACCAGCTTTGTTTATATGTTGTTGGAGCATATCCTCCATTTCATCGCTTTCTGCGATATCCAGAGCCAATTCGCCATCGTTATTGACTGCGGCGAGATTACATCCTTGTTCAATCAAGTATCTGAAAAAGTATTAGTAAATATTATTACAATATATTATCCATGTCAAATTCTGAAAAAAAATCCTGACAATTCCAGGGGTTTTCTCGAAGTACCCTGATGCAAAAATATTTTATAAAAAAAGTACAAGAAACTTAAACCATTTTTACAGGAATATACAAATAAATGCAATAAATTACAAACAAAATTACAGGACAGTACATCTTTGTTCTATTATTCGGAGGGATTTTATACTTTTGTACATATTGTTCTATTTTATTGCAGTTTTAATTTTCTACAAAAATTTACAAAAAAGTACAACTATAAGAATTTACAACTATAATAATCTGCAGGTTTTACAAATATTTAGAATATTTCAATGAGATAATTTTAAATTAAGATGTATACATGACAGCTATTGCAAAAAAAGATTTATGTTTAAACTTTAAAGGAATGGTAGAATATTAAAAGACAATAAAGAATAATCGTTATTAAACAAAAAATCCTTACGCTTGAAGTTCTTTTTCAAATATATAGCAATCGATTGTACACTATATATGTAATTTTAAATTATGTCAATGAAATGTTCTCAGTATTTGTCATCCTAGGTTAAAAAAGAATAACTTTTTGAATATTCCTTAAGAAGGTTAATAAAAGTTAATATATTGCAAAGTAAACTTATACACACTTTTAAATAAGTTTTTTTTTTCATTAAAATGCATTTCCCTGTCTGAATTGATTAACATAAAATTACTAAAAAAATAAATAACATCTCTGATTTAAAATTAGGTTTGATAGATGTGGACATCTAGGTAAAATTTTAATTTAAAAAATGTTGCCTAACTGAAATTGCTGTTACTATAATATCAAAAGTTCTTGGTAAAAGTGTAATCTTTTTTAAAAATTGTAGTTTTTGGTAGAAACTTATATATTATATGACCTACAAAAATGGACAGTAAAGTACAAGTCGAAACGTTGATGCGGATTCTAAAAGTATTGCTTGTAAAAACGTATATTGTTTTATTTAAATTTGTAAATTTGTAAAATAAACTACCAGTATTTACAACATAATTTTAAGTAGTTTCCCAATATTTCAACTTTGGTGAAATCTTATATTTTTTGCAAAGATTTGTAATTTTCTACAATAATTTACGTAAAATTAAAAGTTTTTTTATGATGTCAAACATCCAAATTAAAAAAAAAAATGTAAAATCTTGTAGTTTTCTGTAATACCTTATAGATTTGTACAAAAAAGTAAAACAAAAATATTATTAGAAGGTTATACAAATTTTTGAATTGTAGAAACTTATACTTCATTGTTATTTTTTTTTTACTTTTCTACAATATACAGAAAAAATGATCTATTTGTATTTAATTGTTCAATTTTGTACATTTTTTTTTACAAAAAAGTACATGTTTTAACAAAAAATTACAGTTGTAGAAATGTTTTACTCTCTTGAAAATTTGTTTTCCACGAGGGTATCTCTAGATTTCTCTAGGTATAATTTTTCTTAATACGGAGCCATTCAAGAAATAAGTATTGTATTTTTTAAAACAATTCTGACCCTACAGTCATCACAGTACCTATTCTTCTTAAAAAAGGCGAAAAGGTACATTTTTTCCAAAATAAGTAACAAATAGGTAGTAAACAAAGTTTTATAATTTATGTAAACGATTGATAACAAAAAATTAGAACTTTTAGTTTCTTTCTAAATTCGGCGGAAGTTCCGTTCTGTGGAAATTACGTTTTGACAAAGTGATGAGTATTTTAACTCCAATTTTAATTCAAATATCCTATTATTTTATAAACTAGTGCAGGCATAAATTTATAAAATTGTATTTTTTCAAAATAATACAATTTTATTGTGTCATTCTAGGTTTGATAAGATAGTTTTGTGAAGGAATAATAAGAAAATATAATTCAAGACAACTTGAGTATAACTTGAAAATGGGTTTTTGATTATCATTCAAAACAGATTTTCAGGGACAAAATTTAAGTAACAGTTTCTTCTTACGAATACTGCTAGGTTTTTTGAATAAATTGTCTTTCAACATTTTCAGAAAAATCTCCTACAATTTGTTAATTTTGAAGTTTTTTAAAGAATTTTCCGCCGGATTTAGAAAGAAAACTAAATGTTCTATCAGATGCAAGATGGAAAAGGGAGCTTCCATAAAGGATGTCACAGTTTTAGGGGAGGGGGCAGCCAAATTGTGACATTCTGTGACAGAGGAAATTGAGACCCCATTGACACACTTTAAAGATCCACAACTATTTTTGATAGTGTGCGTCATCTGATTTACAAAATTTAAGTATTCTTAACATTGTCAAACATTTTTTTCTTAAATAGGTAAAATTTCTTGTTCTAAAAATAAAAATTGCAAATAAAATTTTACTTTGTCAATTCATAAAGCGTGCAAGTAATTAAAAAAAAAATAAGAATAGGTGCAAACAGGTGTATAGGTTACAACTTGTGATGACTGGCAATACTAAAAACATAAATAATCAATTTTTAAATTAGTTGCTAAAGTACATGAAATTCAAGAATTAGAAATACTATTTTATTATTTTTATAGGTACTTAAAAGTCAGTGAATATTTAATATACATATTAATATTTTCAATAAAATACATTTTCCTGAGATTAGTGAAAATGATAAAAAGAAGTCCGATTTAAATAAGTATAAATCCGGTACTATACATTTATACTTTTACTGCTAAGAAACATCGCTATTTAATTTAAAATTACAAATTTTCAAACAAATTTAAGAACGCTCAAAGAAATTCCCTGATTCTCCCTGGCCAACAAAATTCTCTGACATGTCCAGGTTGTCCAGGTGAGTAAACACTCTGTAATAAATATAAATTAAATACTTAATTATTTAAAAAAAGTTTATTTGTATTTATTAGACGCGATTTCAGATTAAAGATTGGTAATAAATTAGTTATTTTTTATAGAAGGTACATCTAAATCAAAATTCAAAATTTACAAACGTACGTATAAACTTTTTTTCAAATATGTATTTAAAGATAATTATTTTATTTATGCAACGTAAACGAAATAGACTTCCTGGAGTAAGTAACCAATTACAGTGTTAATTTATATAACCCTAAACCTTCGATATGTGTATTTATTATTATCATTACATAAGTCATTACATAAGTCTCAATTAAGCTTTTTAAATATTAAAATTAAATGTAAATTCCAAAATAGTGAAAAGAGCAAGACTTTCTTTTTTTAAATCAATCACAGAATTATTTTAACTCTCCGTTTACAAAAAGCACTGCAAAAAGAAAAGTTAAAATGTAAGACATTAAATTCAGAATAAATCAAAATTTAAATCTCTCCTTAACGTCCAATATTCAAATGAACTTACAAAATTCTTCGAAATCTGAAATTTGTCAAATTTAATCATTAGATCCTTGGTTAAAAAAAAATTGATTTAATTTCTAAGAATTTCGTACAAAACAAGAGATGAAAAGGGATTACATTCCGGTAATCACACAAATATATCTTCAATTTATACTAATGTCATAAAAATATCAATATTTTATTTCCCTAATAATTAAACAAATTCCCGGCTTTTCTGATAATTTTTCATTTGAGTTTAAAAAAAAGATTCAAATCGAGAACTGATTTTCTAATCTTTAAAATTTTGCGTAAAATTTATATTTTCAGCAATAGTTATATACAGCTTGCAAGTCTTCACTGTGTTTATTTCTGACTTTATTACTGTTTCATCTGAAATAACTTATCCTCGAAAGATTTTTGGTACATTTTTTCACCTCGTCACGAAAGTTTTTCTTACAAAGAATTCAAATTGAAATAAACGTTATTTATTTTAAGTCTAATTTTATAAAATCTGTTGTCATTCTTCTTGACAAAAGCTTGTTCAAGCAAATTACCAATAAATCCAGATTGGTGGGCCAAGTTTTAGTGAGACTTAATTTATTTTTGGATCAGTGTAAAAATTCCGCGACTTTTCTTTTATTTTCAATGAAATAATATACCTAACTCAATTCTAGGTCAACTAATATTAAGAGTAATTAATTAATACTAATATAAAATGAAAATGCTTTTCGAAGCTTTCCATATTTTTAGATTTTTTCTAATTATTTAATTAATACTAACTTGGCAATAGATATAAAACCACAAGATGCAGTGGCATGTAAAGGTGTCCAGCCTTCATTATCGCCACGATTGATATCTGCGCCTTGCTCGACCAAAAACTCCACCATATCCAAATCGTCATCGATGCAAGCCTATAACAAAAATGTAATTAATATGAAAACTCCATTCTAAAAATTAAAGTTAATAAACCTTCTTAAAATCTTCAAACCACAAAATGAAATCTGATCAACCAAATATGTAAAGTACAGGCCTCGGGCTACGATCAGAAATAGTATGAATAGTGTCAACATTTTTTTTTAATTGTGTAAAAATAGTGTCACCAAAATTTTCAAGTATTAAAAAAGAACTTCAATGTTGATTTAAAATGTTTTTCTTCAGTCGACAAATTATCAAAATTCCTATTTATTTATCGCAGGCTTTACAGTCTTTCTCCTTTTTCTCATTTGTCCACTTAAATGGGAACTTAAGTAATAGAACCTAATAAGAAAAGCCAAATATTTTCGGTTGAAAGTTTATTCTTTCAACAACATTAATCTTTTTGGTTTGATAATGTATGTCTTACTGTAGAAATTTAATTTCTTTTTTGGTTAAAAATGCAACTGTCTGGTTAAAAATTTATCTATTTCGATTTAAAATTAACTTTTTGGTTGAAATCTTACATTTTCGGGTTGAAAATTAAACTGTGATGAATTGTGTTAAAAATTCGTCTTATTTGGAAGGAAATCAATTTTTTGGTTGAAAATGCAATTTTTTAGTTAAAAATTAATCTGTTTTATATGAGGATTCAAGTATTTTGATAAAAATTTGTCTCTGTTGGTAAAATCCAACTGTTGTTTATTTGAAATTAAAATCTTTTTTTTTTTTTTTGTTGGAATATCAACTATTACATTTTTCGTTGAAACTTCATGTTTTTAGATTAAAAACTCAACTCCTTGCTTGAAAATAGAACTATTTTCTTTAAAGTTCATTTTTTGTTGAAACTTGTTTATTCAAGTTGAAACTTCTGTCTTTTTTGTTAATAATTATTTTTTTAACTGAAAATGTAACTATTTTGTTGAAAATTCTACTAATTTGTTGTAGAATAACTTTTTTATTAAAAATTCATATTCTGGGATTGAAAGTTCAACTGTTTTATAGAAAAATCGTCCTTTTGACTTAAAAATTCAACTATTTGGTAAAAAATTAAACTGTTTTGTAGGAAATTCGTTTTTTTTTAAATTAATTCTCAATAAAAATTACAATGCATCATTTTTTGTTAAAAATGTATCTTTTCTAGTTTAGCTGAATTTTCATATTTAGCTGAAAAATTATGTAATTTGTTGAAAATTCGTCTTTCTGGTAGAAAATTCAAGTATTTAGTTAAAAATATATTTATTTTGTTAAAAATTAATCTTTTCTGGCAAAAGAATAATCTTCTTAGTTGAAAATGGAACTATTTGGAAAAAAATATATGTGTTCCGTTTACAATTCGTACATTTTTTGTTAAAAATGAGGGTTATAACTGAAACTTTACCTATTCCATTTTTTCTTAAAAATTTATCTTTCTAGTAGAAAATTCAACTATTTGGTTCAGAATTCATGCATTTTGTAGAAAATTCGTGCCTTAGTAGGAAACTAATCCTCTTGATTCAATATTTTACTATTTGGTAGAAAATATATGTATTTTGCTAACAATTAGTATTTTTTGACACAAATTTTGTGTTGTTAAAAATGTAACTTATGGTTGAAAATTAGTCTTTTTGGTTGTATTCAACTGTTTTTAATTTAAAATTAAAATCTATTTTGATTTAAATATCAACTATAACATTTTTGGACGATAATTCAATTGTTTTGTAGATAATTCAACTGGTTTGTAAAGAATTCAACTGTTTTGTAGAGAATTCGTCTGTTTAGCTTGAGAATTCAATAATTTGGTAGAAAATTTGACTCTTCTGTGAAAAATTTATGTAATTTGTTGAGAATTCATCTCTTTGGTTGAAAATTTAACTAGCTGGTTGCAAATTCATCTGTTTTGTTAAAAAATCATCTTTTTGGCTTGAAAATTCATCATTTTCGACGGCCCCTAATCAGCCATTGAGACCATTTGTAGCCAATTAGCGAAGAAGTTAAAAAATATTTGTTAAGAAAAAGTAAAGAAATAGTGACATTAGCAGACAATTGTGAGAAAATAGTGTCTTGATGGTAATTTTTTTCGAAATAGTAGTAAAATAGTTTCATCGTTCAAAAAAAGTATAAAATAGTTTAAATAGTGTGGTGAGTCCTAGGCCTGAAAGTACTTTTAAGAATTTGGAATTTGACAGAATTATCAACCTTTATCTTCCTCTCAACAACAAAAAAATTAAATATTAAATGTATTCCACAAAATATCTTTTACTTTTCAAGTTTGAAGCTTTCCCCTTAACTGGACAAATGAAACAAGTGTGTGGGAAGAAGTGTCAAGTAGTACTAATTTAAAATACAAATAAGAACATTACATTCCGCAAAAGTTGTTTCAAGGAAATGTAAATAAAAAAATTAGCACATAATTTTCGATCTCTACAAATTTAAATATACCATTTGGATCTTGCATTACATAATTTTAATTTTATACTGATGAGAATTAGAGAAGATAATCCAGAGAAGATTATTTCGAATATATCTCTGACGCTTTTAAAATTCGGAATACTTAAATTCTAAGCTCTTAATTTATGAAGAGTAGTTTCATTTACGATTAATAAAATCGTGCCAGGAAATAAAATACGGGGATCTTTTATTAAAAATAAAATCCCATGTGTGATAGGTATATTTTTAATATGGGTGTGCCAAATATAGCCCAGCACGTTGCTTAATGCAGACATTTTTAAAAATATAACGGAAACAGATTCTGTTTATCTGTAAATCAATCTATGGTAAAAATAGAAAAAGATGAGTAAGCGTCTTTTGCCAAATATATCACAAATATTTCTTCTACTACGTGATCTAAAGAAGAGTAGATTTTTTTACAGAAATAAGAATCCTATCTATGAAATCATCAAATTTATAGGTATAATTAAATTTAACAGAAGCTATTTCCTGAATTCTGCTAATGCTAGAGAGTTTTAACACTTCAAAAAAGTAGAGCATTTTTATGAATCACGAGACTAAATCAGCTCAAGCCTGTAAAATTCACTTGAAAAATCCTGCCAATCTTCCTACGAGGAATATTTTCATCCGAACTATTTGAATATAAAAATAAAAAATAAGCAAGTGTTAAAAATACATGCACCATCACTAATAATTAAATTCTGGTACTTGTAAGTATAATTACAATTTAATTATATTTACAAGTATCACAATTTAATTATTAGTGATGGTATTTTTAACATTTCCTTAATTTTCATTTTTATATTGAAAGAGTTCGAATGAAAATATTTTATATTTCAAAAATGTTTAATTTTTAGATCAGATTCACGAAAAAATATTTTATAGCTTCAATGTTTTATTTAAATCTTAAATAGTTTAGTTTGGAATCGGTCAAATAAACATTTGTAAATCTTTTATTGGCAAAATTTAAAAATTAATTTGAAACGTTTAACTTTAAATTGTTCAAGTAAAAAAATTTAACTTTGAAGATTAACTTAAAATATTATATATTTTCAATTATTATAAAAATAGTTCACCGACTAATTTTAAAATTTCTATATATTTTTTAACTATTCCAAATTTATATCAGATAACAACTACTGTCTCTGGTTCTCATCTTTTTAACATATTTTAAAATGTTTCAGCTTGAAACTTTTTTTTATGAGTGTTTATTTTTACTGGAAATTCTCAGCACTTGAAACTTGTTGCACGTTTATAGTTATAATTGTTTTCATATACGCTCCTAGAGCTATGTATCTTGCTCTATATTATAGTTGTAACACAAAATTCAATTTTAATAACCGCTGGGGGCTTTTATCAGTGAGTTTTATCAAATCATATTTAATAAAACTCACTGATGAGAGCCACCATTGTGTGCCGAAACGTTTTAAATAACTTAATTGGTTTTAATTCACCTGACCCTAAAGCCAACAACTTACATCAACAATTTCTACAAAATTTATATTTAATTTTAATTACAATAAATAATTTTGTATTGATTTTAGCATTCAAGTCGATGAAAATGCTCTAAAAACAGGGGAAATAAGGCAATTTTTCACGAAAATAGTGGTATACTTTGATCAAATTAATGAATTTTTAACCAAATGATCGAATTTTCAACAAAATTGTTCAATTTTCCTCTAAAAGCCTAAATTTTCAACCAAGAATGAGATAGTTCAATTTTCAGTTAAAAAAGTTGATTTTCAACAAGTCGAAAATGAAATTTTTAACCAGAGATGAACTTCCAACTAAAATTCTAAATTTTCACACAAAAAAAAAACGTTTATAACAAAGTAGATGAATTTCCAACCAAAAAGGATGACTTTTCAACAAAATAATTAAATTTTCAGCAAAAAAAAAGACAATTAGTAATCAATCATTCAGTTTCAAATTTCATTTTTCAGTTTCATTTTGTACCAAAATAGTTGAATTTTTAACAAAATAATTATTTTTTCAACAGAATAATTAAATTTTCAACAACAAAAATAATTAATGATCAATCATTAATTTTAAAATTTCACTTTTTTCAGTTGAATTTTGTACCAACATAGTTGAATTTTCAACCCAAAAAGAAGAATTTTCAACAAAATAATTAAATTTTCAACAGAATAATTCAATTTTGAACCTAAGAAAAAAATTTGTAACGAAAAAAAAAGAATTCTCAACGAAAAATATAATAGTTAGACTTTTTAAGCAAAAAGAATTAACTTTCAATCATAAATAATAGGATTTTCTTATTGAATTCTATTAATTCAGTTCTCATTTAAGTAGAAAAACGATATAAGGGGGAAAGAGAGGAAAAAACGAAAGGAAATAGGAATTTATACAATTTATAGACTAACGAATAATAGTTGAAATAAGCATTGAAGTTGATTTTTAATACTTTTAAAATATGTATTAGGTTAGAAAATATGAAATTTTGCTTAGAAAATTAATGTTAAGTTAATTTTTCACTGCACCCTTTTTGATTTTAAACTACACACTTTTAAATCCGGAATACACAAAGTATCGGAGAAAGCAACATTTTAGGTCCTGAATATCGCATATGTTTTAAGAGAAATGGAAAAAAAAGGGAATTCAAAAAAGGCGAAACGCAGGGGAATAGGAGAAAGAGTGTGGTCTCTGAAATTATTTTGAAATAATCATCCAGTTACGTTTTCCGCCTTCTAAGCTAAAATTCAATACAAATTTTCAGATTTGAGGAGTAATTGATAAAATTCCAAAGCCTAAGTATTACGCTTAAATTATTTGTTTTCTTGTTAGTGTAACTTGGGATATAGGCTGCCATGTGCCTCTAGCAAAAAAAAATAAAAAAATAATAATAATAAATAAACCATGTGTTACAAGGCTGAGGATAGGATTTAAGGGGGAAACATATAGACCATGATCTGTTACTTCTAATAGAAAATTATATATAGCGCTCATGGGTGATGTATCTGTGCTATCTATTTTTGCAAATTCGTAAATGCCAGAAATAGTATAGTAGTAACAATGCGATAAACAGTCGCATCGACGTCGACACCCAGCAAAGTCTTAAACTCTCAATGAAATCAGATATCTTTGGGAATGAGTTAACTTGAACTGTGCGCCAATTGGAAAAGATTCAAAGTTTCACGAGGAACCTCTCAAGATTAGACACCAAATGTCAGAACTTCCACATCACGAACAAAAAGAACATTTTAATTTAAAACAAAATATAAATTATTCTCTTCGGGCTTTTAATCTACATTTTCAAAAAATTGTGAAAGTTTTTATTTTTGAGAATGGCGAAGTGTTTAATTTCATGAGAATAAAAGAGAGAACTGTAACAAGCTTTTTTAACTGCAGTGTAGAAAAGTGATCTGAACAGGGTGGCCGAAAACTTCCATTTTCAAAATTCCCTGATGTTTCCCTGCTTTGTTCTCGACCAATATTTCATTTTCCCTGGCTATTAATATTCAAAGACCGAATGACACAAACTCAGATTAGAGTTTAAAATTTTTTAATTTATTTCAACCAAAAAAAATTACTTTTTACCATAAAAAAAAATTAAATCCAAGAGGACTAATTTTAAACGAAATAGGTAAATTTTCGACCCAAAAAGACTACTTTTTAAACAAAATCGTTAAGTTTCCAAGAAAATAGTTAAATTTGAAACCCAATAATTGAATTTTCAACCAACAAAGATGAATTTTCAACGACATGGTCGAATTTTCAAACAAAAATGATTAAACTTCAACAACAAATTATTTTTAACCAAGCAGTTGCATTTAAAACCAAATAGTTGAAGTTAAAAGCAAAAGAGACGAATTTTCCACAGAACAGTTGATCTTTTAGTCAAATAGTTGAATTTTTAATCTACAAAGATGAATTTACAACCAAATGATCGAATTTTTAATCAAAAAATAATAACTTCAACCAAAAACCGTTGCATTTTCAACCAAATAGTTACATTTTCAAGCCAAAAAGACGAATTATTTAGAATACAGTTGAATCTTCAACCCAAAAGGTGGAATTTTCAACAAAAAGATGAATTCTCAACAAAAAATGTGATAGTCGGAATTTTAACAACAACAAAAACACGAAATTTAAACCAAAGAGTTGAATTTTCAACAAAATAATGATATATTCAACAAAAAAAGTACTAGTTGCATTTTTAACAAAAAAATATGAAATTTCTGTCAAAAGCGAGACCATAAGAAATGAATGTTGAACCCAAAAAGACGAGTTTTCAACCAAAAAAAAAGCGAAATTTTAATAAAAAAACATGAATTTTAAAACAAGTACATAATTGAATCTTCAACTGAGAAAGATAAATTTTCAACCAAAATGGTAAAAGTTACTTTTCAGTAAAAAAAATACGTGAATCAGCGTAAAAAATAATACATTTTAAAGAAAAGTTTGGACAACTTTTCTATATGAATCTACGTCATCAGCTTTAGGAGTTAAAAATACTCATAACTGTCAAAACGGAATTTCGACAAAACGGAACTTCCGCGAGATTTAGAAAGAAAAATAAGTTCTAATTTTTTGTATCAATCCAGAAATTACGCGTCGTTTCATTTCATTAGAAATGATTATATGTGAATTTTTCGTATTTGATAATTATAGTGTCACGTATTCAAAAAATAAAAATATGTTAATAATCATTGATTTAAATATTTATTTAACTTATAAAACTTTTTTTAATCGCCTGTTTTTGAAACAAAATTACCTTTGCACACTTTTTAAGGAGAATAGGTACCGTGATGACTGACTTTTTTTTCTTATTTAAAAATTATATGAAATTGACAAGAATTTGTGAGACACAGGAATTAATAGTTTCAAAAGCAGATCTAGTGTGCCAGAATTTAAAAAAATCTCTAAAGTAAATGAGAAAAAATGTTTAAATTTGAACTATTCAAAATTGAAACTTTTCAAAATCAACAGTTAAAAATATTCCAAATTATCATTAAATTTGAAGCCTTTGAGAACGAAAATTCTTAATCAGAGTGTACAAGATTAAACAAAAAATGTTCATAATTACATGATCTTAAATTTAAATGTTCATACTTCGTAAATTACAAATTGAATCTTACGAAATTAAAAATGTTCAAATTAACAGCCTGCACAGGTAAACAATTTTTTAATTTGAAAAATTCCAAATTAAGCGTTTTGAAATTAGAATCATTTAAATAATTTAACTATTTAATATTAAATTAGCTAAAATTCAATATTTTAAAATAAAAATCTATAAAAAAATGTAGCGAATTAGGCATTCTAAATTCATACAATTTTGCAGATAATCGTTTCAAATTTTATGATTTTAATGTTCAATTTAAAACTTATTTATTTCAAAATTGTTCAACTTTAAATGCTTTCAATATAAAATTGTCCGATTTTTAAATTTGATGTAATTGAATTTGGAACGCTTCCAATTTAAAATCGTTCAACCATTAAGGCTTTTATTTTGAAAATATTCAAGATTGAATGATTCAAATTTGAATCCAAACCATTTTTAATATACAATTTCAATCTAAAATGATCAACATCTGAATGCTTTAAATTAAAATTGCCCAACCATTAAGGCTTTAATTTTGAATTAGATAATTTACAAGCATTTAAACTTGCAATAATTCTCCAGCTTTATAAATTTGTTTTTAAAATAATTCAATTTGAAATTCTTTAAATATCAAGGCTGTCAATTTAAAATTGTAAGAATTACTTTTCTTCACTGTGAATTGTAAAATTATTTGCAGCTGCGACATATTAATAGAAAAAAAAGAAATAAAATCTCTGAAAAATTTCAAAATTTCATTGAATCTTTTAGGGGGAACAAGTGAATGGTTAAAACCAGACAACTTAACAAACACCTTTACATAATATCTAAAGCTGTTTAAGCTGCCTCAAAAAGAGTCGCTGTGGATAGGAAAGAGCATGTTCTGTGCCAGTTGGCAAGATTACAATAGTTTGCTAGGCGTGACGAGTTGTCTTGGCCAATGTTAATGTCCGCGTGTTAGCCTTAAAAAAATCAGGAATAATTAATTATTCTGAAAAATAATTCTGATACCCTCAATTTGTGCTAGATTTTAATCCTATAAATCAATGTAAATATTTTTCACTCCTGGGAGAGGACAAGGACCAGTTGGCGAACTTCTGATCATGAGTTGTTAATTTCTAGATTATAAATAACATACTCAATAATCATTTTAGATTGACAACCTTTAAAATTAAAAAGTTGTAATTGGAAATCAGCCAAAATTGATCAATCTGAAATTCTAAGAGTAAAAATCAATAATTAAATGTTTTTAGGTTTAAAAAAAAGCAATTTCAAGTTGAAGCCGTTCATTTGAAAAATTAAAAGTATACCTCTTCGAATATTAAATTTTTTTTAATTTTGGATGTCAAGATATTTGAATTTTACCGCTTCCAAGAACTCGAATTTTAAAATTTGTTAATGATTTCTAGATTACAGATCAAATACTGAATAATTATTTTAGATTGACAACCTTTAAAATTAAAAAGTTGCAATTGGAATTCAGCCGAAATTGAACAATCTGAATTTCTAAGAGTTAAAAATTAATCATTAAAATTGTTTAGGTTTAAACAGATGAGCAATTTTAAATTAAAGCTGCTTATTTGAAAAATTAAAATTACATACTTTCAAATATTTAAAAAAAAATTATTTTAGGAGCATCAAAATATAACTTTTTAAACATTAGATGCTTGAAAAAAATTAACATTTTTCAATTAAAGATGTCAAGATATTTGAATTTTACCGCTTCCAAGAACTCGAATTTTAAAATTTGTCGTCTTAAATGGAACTGAATAATCTAATTATTTTTAAAAAAGTTCGTAAAGTGAAAAGTTCTGAACTGATATTTTAAAAGTGAATAATAAATAAATGATATTTATGAAAAAATGTTTAATTGTTTAAATTCGGGAATTTTCTAGTTCGGTTATTTTATAATTCGGCAATTTTCTGTCGAACATGTTATTATTCGGGAATTTTCAAATTCGGTAATATTGTAAACTGCTCGGGAATTTTATTATTCGGTAATTTTATTCGGGAATTTTACAGTGTCGGGAATTTCATTTTTCGGGATTCCTCTCAGTCGTCCCCTGGAAAGGTTGAAAATTAAAAATATTAAATTTAAATCTGTAAAAATTGAACATATTTTTAAAAACTTGGAATACTTAACATTTTCATATTTTAGGAGCATTAAAATAGAACATTTTAAACAATGGATGCTTGAAAAAAATGAAAATGTTCAAATTAGGTATTTTCACTTCAACTACCAGCTAACTTGACTTCGTTAAGTACTGAGGGGAAAACAATGGACCAAATGCATGGGATTTGGTCAATTTTTGCCCTATTTTGCTAATATCTTCGTAAAACCTAACTTTTTCTGTATAAGTATTTTTGAAAAATAGTTTCTATTTTTTAAGAGCTATGTACTGATATAATAAAATTATTATTATTATTATTATTCATTACGAAGACATTATAAAAATAAAGTTTTGTCCCATTGTTTTCCCCTCAGCACTCAACGAAGTGAAGCTAGCTGGTGGTTGAAGTAAAAGCACCTAATTGAAGATGTCGACGTCAAAATATTTCAATTTTACCGCATCCAAGAGTTCGAAATTTCAAATTGGTTGTTGTAAATAGAACTGAATAATCCAATTATTTAAAGAAAAATTGCGTAAAGTAAAAAGTTCTGAACCGAGACTTTAAAAGTAAACCATTTCCAATTTTGTAAAAAGAATTCAGTAAGAAGAACATTAAGAATTCAAAATTTTCGAAATTTAAGTGTTCAATATACAAAATTAAAATATTTCAGCTTGAAAAGGTTAAAAATTAAATCGTTTAAATTAATATCTGTAAAAATTGAACATATTACTAAAAAATTCAAATATTTAAAATTTTCAAATTTTAGGAGCATCAAAAACATTTTAAATATTAGATGCTTGAAAAAATAAACATTGGTAAATTGAAGATGTCAACATTAAACTATTTGAATTTTACCGCTTCCAAGAGTTCGCATTTTAAAATTTAAGTAAGACGAAGTGTTGAACATATTTTTAATATCCTGCTGACTTCTTAATTTGAAGCATTAAGATTTCCAACTCTTTTGTAGTACTTTAATTGTACAAATGTGACATGAAAACGGTAAAAACTGTACAAATTTAATTTAAAGGTATAATTTCGCATTTTTTAAAGGGAGTAAATTCTCTCACACGAAGAAAAAATGATTGAACGTCAGTTTAGTTAAGCTAGTTGTGCCAAAAATTAGATCTCTGAAAAAAATAGTTTTTTTATGATTTTAAGAATCAAAGTAATATTCCTGATGACTTAATTTCAAATCAAAAACATTATTTTGAATGAAAAAACTTCTAAACTTACAAACAATATTTATTTTAACGTTTTTTGCAATTGAATTTTTTCTTACTATCGCTTCTTACAAATTTATGAAAAATAATTAATGGCTAATTTTTCAGAGAAAACATTCTCTACAACTCTACTGTTTCCAATTTTGGAAGTGAACTTTTCTATGGCTGAAATCGTTAAAGAAATTTTTTTTAAACAAATAACTATATTTAAAGATTGATTTATTTTCGAAATTGGAAACAGTAGAGTTGTAGTGAATATTATAATTGAAAAAATAAGCCATTTTTATTAAAATTCAATCCTTTTTTAAAAAGTTGTCAGAAGCGACAGTAAAAAAATTCAATTACAAAAACTATTGTTAAAATAATTCTTTTGCGTACGTTTTAAACTTTTTTAAATTAAAAATAATGTTTTTCTTTCATAAGACATGACTGATAATTTAATTTCAAATCTCAAAATAATAGAAAACTTTTTTTCTAGAGACCTGATTTTTGGTACAACTACCTTAAGAATTATTTTTCGTTGAAACTCACACTGCCGTCAGTTCCGCTTTACTGAAATCAAACGGGAAATCCCGGTTGCTAATTAAAAGTCTTCATTCATAATGAACCTCTACAGATATTTAATTGACAAGTACTCCAAATTCATGTTCAATTATTCAAATCAGATGAAGACTTAATAATTGAATAGAATCTCTATTTGCTTGTCGTTCTAAACCATGTTCTGAATGCTCACGTGAACCATATTTATATTTTAATGCCCCTTAAACTGAAAAACTATTGACAAATTGGAGTTGAACCTTCGAAACTTGAGGAAGATTGCATCGTCTAGGATGGTGCTTCCGTATAGTTAGCACCATCGAATTAAATAACCATCTTTATAATATCCAAATATTTATTCAATATCAAAAGCTGATGTTTAAAGTTGGTTCAAAAACAGTCTCTGTGGGTAGTACAGAGCATGGTTTGTGCCAGTTGGCAAGATTACAATAGTTTGCTATAGGCGTGATGAGTTTGAATCTTCGCGAGTGCCTTATCAAAACTCGTTTATCAATGATCATTAATTCCTCTCATTCGACACTTGTATCTAAAATTGAATCATGCTCCAAAAAAATATGTCCACATCTCAATTTGCATTAATTGTCTCATTCCAAATGAATGTAAACACTTTTTGCTCCAGGGAGGGGACGACCACCAGGTGAATTGTACTTGTAACTGAATAAAAAAAGTGCCCTCCTTGGTTTTTGACTTATGAGAAGCCAATCTAGCATGACAACTCGATGGCTAACAACTCGATGAAGCAAATTCTGTTGGACGGTGCCGCCTAAACCCGGAAAAGCGAGCATACCGGAGCCGAAATTAGACAGCTGGAGGGAAGAGCAGCCATCTTGGACGTGCAGAAATCTGGGTTCTGGGAGCCGATGATGGAGTCGAAAGAACGTCGAAATCGGGACAATGGTACCAAGGCATGGGAGTAAAACTCACCTGGTGCAAGGCTGTGAGGCCATCGACATTTCCAGTGTTGATGTCAGCACCTTTCTGAAGAAGACGTATGACTTCCTCCTTGTCCCCAGCGGCACAAGCCGCGAGGAAAACGCAGTCCGCGGAAAATTTGATTTTCCTCGCGACCTGACGTGGTTGAGCCGGCTCGCGATTTGTTTCCGACTGCTCCCATCGCTTGAGCTGTTCCGCCCGCTTGAAAAGCGCGGAGCTCGACCTGGTTTCGAGAGACATTGCCCCGGAGTCGCTCGGATATCACTCGGTCACTTATAACCACTTCGCGACCGTCTCCTCGCTCCGCACAGGCGAGGTTTCCGTGTTTTCGAACCCCCGAGAAACCACCTCACTTTTGTTCACTTCACTAGGCGAGATTTCCCTCGCTGAAACGACGGTCCGCCGCCCTCTGGCCCCATATACGAGCGCCGGGGTGGACACCTTTTCCTGTGTGAAAATTTCGTCGGGAAAATCGTGCTGGAGGACTGCTATGGAGGGAGCGGTCCCTGTTCGATTATATGACGGCTAGATTCGCGTACTCTTGGCTATTCTTGGCCGTGGGACGTCCACGAAAACGAGCACTTGAGAGACTCCGGATAAAGCTTCACCGAACGGGGATTTCTGTTCACAAGCTGCGGGTTACAAGTGGTTACAGGAAAATCATTCTCCGGGAGAGGGAGCACCTTGCGGGTGACATAACCTCCGGTGTTGACATAACCTCCCTTTTTAGGAACTCACAAATTTATTGCTCTTATGCTTGAAGATTTATATACAAGTCAAAAATGTTGTACATTGGAATAGAGGTGCTTTTTTAACGCAAGAAAATGTCTTCTAGACCAAAATTTAACATAATTTACATGTAAATTATCCCGCTTATCACTTGCGATGCGTGCGACTGAGAAAAACTAGTTACCATGTTACCATCACTGTCACTGGTAGAAAACGTCCATACCTACGGCCCTACGTTATCGACAAACGAGAACTGTCAAACTTAGAGCGGGAATTTTTAATTTAAGAATGACAAAAATATTTGATCAATCTCAAATACTTCAATTTTTTTTAATTGAAAAATATTAGCCGTGCCTGGGGGCTTTTGAAATTAGCACGGGGGTTTGAATAGAAAAATCTCGGTTCTCGAAAAAATGGTAAAAAGAAGAAAATTTTGTAAATTAAAGTTTAGTCTCTTCTTAAGGAATCTTCAAGGAATAATTTCAACCTAATAAATTTTTATTTTGATCTCCACAACCTCCTTGTATTGTACCTATCGGCCCCAAAAATTCAAAATAGCAGTTTTTAATAAAATGTATACTAAAGGGAATATTTTTGTTTGAATTTTGTAAGCCTAAATTATTTTTATTCGATAAGTGGCAAGTTTTCATGTATTTTTCAACTAATTTTCAATTGTTTGAACAATTTTTCATTTCCAGTAAATCCTGAAGAGTTATTATTTTTCGGGATACACAGTAAATGAATGCTAAGAGTAATATTGATTTGTTTACGATATTTGGCAGAAAATGTAGTTTTTTCTAATCTGTAACACTATGTCGTTAGATAAGGAAATACAATAAGCCACGTTGTATAAGAGATTTGAAAAAACTAAAAATTTCTTCACCTTCCCTATGGAAAGGAGCAATTGAATGATTCATAATTATTTGAATAACTAAAAAATGTATTTCTCAAAAAATCTCTCTCTTAAGAAAAATATTATTTAACGTTCATTAGCTGCGTCATTAGTTTCAGAAAAAACACCCTTTTCAGATTTATAGGAGCGAAAATTGTTTAAACGAGTAAGAATTGTTTAAATAATTGCAAACTATCTTACAAAAAAATATCATTCTTAACAGTCATTAACTGTGTTATTAATTCCAAAAGTAGGACATTTTTATGATTTACAGTGGAAAAAATGGTATAAACAAATGAACATTGTTTAAATAGTTGCAAAATATCGTTGAAAATAAAATATTATAAACAAAGACACATGCTGAACAAATTTGCAAAAATACCGTCTTTAGCATGAGTTTTACATAAAATTGATATCTTTCATTTTTTAGGGCATTTTTCGGGCACAATACAAGGGGATCCTCAAGAACTGACTAAACTTCAATTTAGAAAAAGAAATAAAAATTACTTCTTTTTCTAAGTTTTTCGAGAAGGGAGCTTTTACCATTTAAAATACTATGTTAATTTCAAAAGCCTAGAGATACGGGTGAATGTTGATCGATTTGAAAAAAATAAGGAATTTCTTATTCCGGAATACGAAAAAATTTTACACATATGAATTTGAACCGCCCCAAAGTGGGAGGAAACGCATTTTTTTCGTTCAGAAAAGTTTACAGCCTTTAAATTTGCCCCGATTTGCAATTACTTTGTTTTTTAATTAAAGTGCGCTAAATTTTAAAGAGCACCATGGTCAGAAATTTTTGCATTTTCATTTGTTTATTTATTATACGTTTACTCAAAGTATGAGAAAATCAAGATTTTTAACAAAAACATTATTTACGCTTTAACAATGGTTTGCATACAATGAAAATCATCTCAAATCAATGCAAGAATACTACCAGAGTACAAACAAAATTATTATTGTATGTTTTAATCATTATAAACAAATTACATTAACAAGTAGCCAAATATAGTAATTTTTGTTGAAAAAATTTCTCTTTGGATAGAAATGCTTTAAATTATTGTTAGGGTAATTTTTAGTCACAATTTTCAGAAAACATCAACAATTTTAATTGTTATAAACAATTTTTTGCACAAATTTGAAATTTGTGGTTTTTTCTATTTCGGGTTTTCCTTTATCATTTGAATTGATGTAGATATTTTTAAAATGATATATGTTTGATTATATTTTTTGAAATATAGCAATTGTTGATTTTGTAAACAGATGAAATAAGTAAATATAAAACTTTGGCCTGGAAAATAATTTTTTTTGTACTAAAACGCTTTAACTTTGTGTAAGAGAGATTTGCAGTAACAACTTCTATCAATCATTAACAATTATAAATGGTATAATCAATTTGTTTGGAAAATTTTGTAATTTGTGGTTTTTCAATTTCGGATTTTCCTTCATCATCTGAATTGATGCAGATATTCTTAAAAAGAACATAGGTTCAATTATATTTGTTGAAATACAACAATTGTTGATTTTGTAAACAAATGAAATGAGTAACTATAAAACTTTGGCTTTTTGGCCTGCAAAATAATTTGTTTGCAGTAAAATTGCTTGAAATTTTTATGAGAGAGATTTGCAGTCGCTATTTCTATGCAAAATAATATATAAATAATATATTGATAATAATAAATATATAAATCCTACAATTGATACCTACCTGTCATTAAAAAAAATCTGCAGGTTGGCGAAAGCCGATTTTTCTAAAGAAAAAGTGCCAAAACTTTCTATTTATCCATTTTGTTTGCTCATAAAATAAACAAATAGAATTACATATGTATTATTTCCCAGAATATCTGAAGTATCTTAAATTATTCAGAGAAATCTAAATTTGAAAAAATCGCTAATTTAAATATCTCGCTGCATGCATTTCTTATAACAATTGTTTATTGTTAATTTTGTATGAAAATAGTGATGGAAAATCTTTCTCAACAAAAACTTGAAGCAGTTTTAGTGAAAAAAATTATTCTCCAGAACAAAGTGCCAAAGCTTTGAATTAATTTATTTAATTTGTTCACAAGGTTATCACTTGTTGTATTTTAACAATATAATTAAACCTATATTATCTTCGTGAATATCTGCATCAATTCAGATGATGAAGGAAAATCCAAAATTGAAAATCCACACATTCAAAAAATTTCAAAAAAATTTTTTTATAACAATTATAATTGCTAATTTTTTAAATAAATAATTACTGGCGATCACTCTCACAATAATTTAAAGTATTTCCTGAGAAGAACAAACTTTTTTCAACAAAAATTACCATATTTATCAAATACATGAAAATTTCATGATATTTTAAATTAAAAATTAACAATAAATAATAACAATTGTTTATTGTCAACTTTACATAGAAGTAATGACTGAAAATCTCTCTCGCAAAAATATAAAGCAGTTTTATTGCAAAAGAAAATTATTTTCCTGGCCAAAGTTTTATAATTTCTTATTTCATTTGTTTACAAAATCAAAAATCGTTGTATTTTCACAAATATAATCAAACATATATTATGTTTAGGAATATCTACATTAATTCAGATGATAAAGGAAGACCCGAAATAGAAAAAAAAACACAAATTCCGAATTTTTGCAAAAAATGGTTAATAACCATTATAATTGTTGTCGTTTTATAAAGATTGTGACTAACGATCACTCTCACAATAATTTAAAGCATTTTTAGCACAAAAAAAATTCTTTCAACAAAAATCACAATATTTGGCTATTTCTCAATTTAATTTGTTTATAATAATTATTACATACAATAATCAAATTATTTGTATTCCGGGAGTACTCTTGCGTTGATGCAAGATGATTTTCATTGCATGCAAACCGTTCTTAAAGAGTAAATAATGATTTTGTGAAAAATCTCGATTTGCTCATACTTTGAGTAAACATATAATAAGTAAGCAAATGAAAATGCAGAAATCTCTGGCCAAGGTGCTCTTTGAAATTTAGCGCACTTCAATTTAAAGAAAAAATAATTGCAATTTGGGGACAAATTGAAGGCTGTAGAATTTTTTGAACAAAAAAAAGCGTTTCCTCCCACTGTGCGCCCTATTGAACATATTCTGAAAAATTAAATTTTCTAATCCCTCTAATTCTGATGTTTCGAAGCTTATAACACTTAAAAAAAAAATGAATTATTATGAGTAATTGTCATTTGTCTTATATATTCAGAAGTGTATGAAATTATAAAAGTGGAGAATTTTTGCAAAAGTACAATGTAATTAATAACTTTATTTGGAAATTGTATAAGTTATTAGAAACAGGTTTTTAAGATTGACAGTGAATAAATAAAAAGTTATTATTAGAACCTTTTAGACTTTCTTTCCAAGATTTTTATTTTATAATTATTGTATTTGCTGATAAATATTCAATAATTTTAATGCGAATCATCCTAATTGAATAGGAATCAAATTTCAATTTATGCAAATTTTTTATAATGATTGTTAATTCGAAATTCAGATATTAATAAAAATCTCTGGAAATAATTAACATTTTTTAATGTTCTTAGACTCATTTTGAACGTAAATTCCCATGTTAGATTTATAAAATGGTTAATATATTTTTGTTAAACGTTTTTCTTTTATTGACTTTTTTCATTTCATGCGTTGTTCGGCTTAAAATATGAATTTTCCTTTTTTTGAGATTTTGAAAATGCTATAACTCTGATAATTTTCATTTAATCGAAAAATTTCACGAGGGTAAATTGTTTGTCTCTTGGAGTACTACTAACAACAGCACATAGAATTTTCAATTTTTCAAAAAAAGTGGTCTCAAAAATTTGCAAAATGTGCTTACTTTTTGAATTTTGATCCAAAATAGCTGGTTAACAAACTCGTTCTTTCTTTTTAGGCCTTCAAAAAGTGGGCCAAAGCACAATATAATCTGATCAATCTTTCGAAAGTTATCGTGCCTACACGATACTACAGACTACAGACAGACAGACAGACATACGGACAGACGGACAGACAGACAGACATCTTCGTAAAAACCGTTTTTTCTGACTCAGGGGATCTCGAAACGTCGACATCTGATTGAATCCGCGAAAGTCATTTTTCACATAAAACCAATACCTTCTCATTGAGATGAGAATGTAAAAAAGCAGTGCCTGTGAACGTTGGACTAAAGTTCTAACAAAACGTAAAGCGAAACTTGAATGGGGCCTGTCGTAAGTAAGAGTGGGTAATGACACCAATGTCCGTTCACGAACCAGTAGTCGGCTAATAAAAAATTAAATTGACTTAGAATTCTTCTTTGTTTTATTTGCAATCAAAATTTGAGAGTTAAGTGCATCCAAATATAATTTAAGTTTTTTTTTATTTCAATTTACTTTTTGACATATTTGGGTTTCCTTACATTTAATTAAACCTAATTTCAAAAAGTAATTGACTTGAATAGCATCTTCTTCATGTCAAGGATGTCAAATAACCATTTTGGTTGAAAAGGTATACTTGGATGATGAACGAACTTATTTCCTTCGAAAACATATGTCACCTGTTATTTTAATTTTATGTAAAAGTAGCAATATTGTTGTTAATAATTAATCTAGTATGTTCTGATTCAATTAATATCAGAAGGAAAATAATAGAACAAATTACTGCGAGTGAATGTTAATAATTACCTCGATAACGACATTCAATTTGATAAGTTAAAATTGCAAAATTTTAAATTCGAAGTCTTTAAGAATCTGTTAAGTATGAACAATTTTAAACCATCAATTAAACTTTCTCAATTAAAATAGTGTTTAACATTGATCAATTTAAAATGAAGTTTTCAAAATTAGATATTAACAATATTTTAAATATTAAAATTTTAAAGTTTTAAAGTGCGGAAGTTTAGAATCGACAATAATTTACCATTTACAATTGATAAATTAAACTTTTATATTTGTACCATTCCAAATTTCAACACACAAAAAATTTTAATTTTATATTTAAGATTAGCTTAATTATTTGATTTAATTATTTTATTTTTAATTTTAACTTTAAAAATTAGTCAAAGTGGGCGCCAAGCGCCTACTTTCGCAAACTTTCGCAAACTTTCCCTCCCCTACTCCACCTTCTTTCCCCTCCTTAGAAAAAGGTACGACGGACGGACGGATACCCGACCGAAACTTTAAGGGTTTCAGCCCGGGGCTACGAAACCCTAAAAATGGTAATATTTGAAACGGAAGCGTTCGTAATACAGTTGAATGTAACGAATTTAAATATTTAATTAAAACGTTCTAAACTTTCTAACATTAAAAGTTGTAAAAAAATTGTAAATGCAAGAATTGAGCAATGCTAAATCGCTCAAGGTATTAACAGGGCGAAGGGACAGGTTTTGCGATTTTGGTATTTTTCAGTCCATACCACTTCTCACCAAATTTTTAGAAATTTTACGATTTTAATAAATTATTATTTATTTTGTCAATTTTCACAAAATAATTGATCAGAAAAAAATGTGTTGCATAAAAATAACTAAATGTTTCGAAATTGGATGTAGTCAAGTCCCTGAGAATCTTTTCACTGAAAATATGAGCCGTCATTAAATTTTTATTTCATAAATTACATTTCCTCCATTAAATAATACCATTATTGATGATATTGCGATTCTTGTAAGTATAATTAAATATTTTTTCTCCAAATACATGTGGTTTCGTTCATATATATGTAGCCTACCATAAAACTGAAGCATTTATAATTTAAAACCTAAAAATGTGAACAATGGGTAAAAGCTACCACAAGGTTCGCATCCAGACCCGTAACCTGCCGTCAGCGGACCTATTGTTTCGGCCGAGTAGAGCTCTGGCCGTACAGTCTTGTTCAAAAAGACGCAAGGTCCTAAAAGACCCATCTTCGCGATACATTAGAAAGAAAAGGAGAAACACAAGGAAAAGAAAGGAAATACAGTGCAGGACTATATATAACTATTTTATGTTAACAATTTAAAATTATTTTACTGTTTCTTTCTTTTTTTGGTTTAAATGTAAATTATTTCATATTATGGAAACGTGAATTAAAATTGCATTATTTTTTAATTCATTCATTTAGAATTTATCCAAGTTATTGTAAATAATTCATTGCATGTTTAAACAAAATATATTATTTGTGGATGATTCTGAAACCAATCTATTTAGATTATTACCTTTTCCAAATAGGAAAATAAACAATCCAAAAATTCTAATGTATTTCTAACATTGCTAATATCTAATGCATTCCTTTTTTCAAAAATTTTAAATAAAAAGATTTCTTTCAAGAAATTGAGGTAAAATTATTTAGACCCAATTAAAAGAATTCTGAAAATATTCATAAGCAAACCCTGCAGATTGGAACGAATCGAATAGTGTCTCTATTAAAAAAAATTTTAATTGAAATCGAGAAGAAATATAAAAATACTGTTGAAAGTCACAAATTCCTTCGTAAGAAAAATTTTTTGGACCTGAAAAGGTCTGATTGCTCTTGGATGTCTCCTGCTTAATACGGTTTTGACCTTTTCAACTAAATTTTTCTCGGGGACCTGTTAGAGCATACAGACATATTAGTTAGTGGCGACTGGTTTATAGCGGCGATAATAACTTCGATAAATTCTAAATGAATGAATGAAAAAAAATGGAATTTCAATTCCCGTTTCCATAATATGAAATCATTTACATTCAAACAAAAAAAAAAGAAAGAAACAGTAAAATAATTTTAAATTGTTAGCATAAATCCATAATATGTAGTCCGGTACTGTGTTTCCCATATTTTCCTTTTCCTAGTGTGATAGTACAGACTAGACTAGAGGGTTCGCAGTGCAAGCCTTGCCTCTTTTTGAACAAAACTGTACTGCCAGAGCTCGACTCGGACGAAACAATAGGTCCGCCGACGGCAGGTCAAGGGGCTGGGTGCGAACCCTGTGGCAGCTTTTTTCCTGAAACCTAACTTGGGGTCAATTAGATTCAATTTAATTAGATCAATTAATTTATTTTTAAATTCTCATCAGAGAAGGTATTAGATTTGTGTAAAATTGACCCCCCCCCCCAAAAAAAAAAGTTAGAGCATTTTCAAAATTTTTGAGAACACTTTTTTTAGGATTTGAACAATCTATATACGGCTATTCGTACTACGCAAAAGGCGAACAATTGATCCTAATGACTTTTTTCGATAAAAAACAAATTGCCAGAGTTACAGCATTTGCAAAATTAAAAAAAAAAACGAAAATGACAATTTTAAGGGGGGACCCTGGTTTAGAAGGCTAAAAAAATCGATTTTTTTATTGATTAAATCTATTCCTGATATATCTAAGAATATGTATCTAAAGTTATAGAGGCTGATTCGCAGTATTTGCAAAGATACAGAACTGAATGCGGTGGGTGGGGTGTCGAGCAGGTACACGAGCGCTCGGGCAGATGGAGCGCGCGCTCCACCCCTCGGTCTAATAACTCCGAACTTCATTTCCAAAATTCCCTGATTTTTCCTTGACCAATTTTTTATTTTCTCTGACATTCAAATACCAGCATTTTAATATTGTAATATTTTCAACAGAGGACCTTTTATAAACATAATAAATAAAAATTTCAGATACAAATGAAAACTTTGCAAATTTATTTATTAATTTTGAATAAAAAAAAAGTTTTTTCCACCATAAAAGATGACTTTGTAACAAAATAATGAAATTTCAAAGAAAATAATTGATTTTTCAAAATAGAGAGATAAATTTTCAACACAAACGTGTAATAAATGATATTAAAACAACAAAGTGAAATTTAAAAAAAACTGAATTTGAAAACCAAAAAGACGACTGCTCAAGAAATACAAATTTTTCAGTCGTAAATAAGAAATTGAACTTTTAACCAGAAAATGTGAATTTTCAGCAAAAAAATTAATTTTCAGCAAAATAGTTATATTTTCAACCAAACGGTAAACATTCATTAAAAAAAAAAGTCAACCAAGTCGTTCAACTTTTACCCACGCAAATGAATTTTTAATTTAAAAAATCAGTTTTCAACAAAATAGTTAAACTTTGAACCAAAGAGATCAATTTTCAAACAAAATTTTTAACAAAATTGTTAAATCTTCAACCAAACAGTTGCACTTTTATCCAAGGAAGATGCGCTTTCGACTAAAATAGATGATTTTTTAAATTAAAAAGATAAGCTTTCCAAAAAATAGTTAAATTTTCAACAAAACGGTTGAATTTTGAACAAAATATAGTTGATTTTTCTACCAAAAAGTACTAATTTTTAACAAAATTGTTGAATTTTCGATCATACAGTTGCATTTTTATCCAAGGAAGATGCAATTTCGACTAAAATAGATGCATTTTTTAATTAAAAGGTATGTTTTCCAAAAAATACTTGAATTTATAAGAAAACAGTCGAATTTTCAACAAAATAGTTGGATTTTTCAAACAAAAATATTAATTTCTAACAAAATGGTTAAATTTTCATCCAAAAACTTGCACTTTTATCCAGGAAAAATGCACTTTAGACTAAAACAGATACATTTTTTAATTGAAAATATAAGTATTCCCAAAAATATTTGAATTTTCAAGAAAACAGTTGAATTTTCAACAATATGTAATTGAATTTATCTACCAAGAAGTATCAATTTTCAACAAGATGGTTAAATTTTCAATCATACAGTTGCACTTTTATCCAAGAAAGATGCACTTTCGACTACAATAGATGAATTTTTAAATTAAACAGACAAATTTTCAAACAAATAGTTTAATTTTTATCAAAATAAATGTTTAGTTTGACTTTTTAGCAACAAACTATGAGTTTTAAATAAGAAATACATTTTCTATGAAGATACTTGGATTTTCAACCTAAAAAGACGATTATTTCAACAAAACAGTCAAATTTCCAATCACACAGTTTCATTTTTATCCACAATATTTTGTCATAATGACATTTTTTGTAACATATATATTTTTTAATTTAAACTTATTTTACGCGTCTTTGAAGCTAAAATGCTTCAAATTTTAGAGTAAGAAATTCCATCAGAAATTTCTAAACTGGAACCCAAAGGGACAACAGGGTAAGCGCGAGGTGGGTGTCCTTCCTGCTTGTTTGTCACGCTTGAGTGAGCAAGCCTACCTTGCTCCGTACATCACTACATTCCCGGGCCGTCACTTTTAGGAATAGCTTAACATGAGGGTGCTTATGTCCAGGTTCCAGTGTTGTGCAAATGAGGTAAACTTTCCGTATTACGGAAAGTTGACCTCAGTTGGGTGTAATCAGCTGACTGCCCTGTGCAAAAACCCTGACAGTTTCGGTCGTGTGAGGGAGGGGAAGCGAGAAAATTAGGGGTAGTAGGGGAAGGGAGGGGTAGTAGCGGAATTGATGACGGAGGATGGGATGGCTGAGGGAGTGAGAAGAGGGGATTTGTGAGAGATAGGAGAAGCAGACGGAAGGAGGGGGAGTAGGGGATACCCCCTCCCAGTTCTCCGCGCAATTTCTCATAGCCCCTTCGCCACATCATCTCTCACTCTATCGTCCCATCCACATTAACTACTTCTCGCCCCCTCTACCCTTCCTCAAAATCTACTCACGAATTCCCTCCCTTCACCTCTTCCCTTTCCCTCCCCCGCTCCTCCTTACACTTTCTTTTCGATCACTTTCTCCTACTCCTTTCCCTCACTTATCAGTCTACCACCCTCTCTCATTATCACTCAATATTAATATCAATATTCCGGTCTAACAATCACCCTCAGGGGCTGCGCATGTATTTTGTAAAGTTTTTTAGGAGGGGGAGGGGGTGAGTTACGGATTTTTCTAATAATATTAGTAGCACCTAGTAATATTAGTGTTAATATAAAATTTAATAATAAAAAATTTACGAAATAATAATAAATAAACACATGAATAATAACAAATAATCCACAAATTACGTACAGTGTTTCTCTAAAATTTCTAACGACCCTTCTCCCTTTTTTTTAGAAAAAAAATGTAGTTTTACAGACGTACAATTTATTAATTTCTTTAGGGCCTAAAATATCATTTTGGCTTGAAATTTCAACAATTTTATCCATATTTTTTTTTCTTGTTTGGCTTGAAAATTCATCTCTTTTTGTAGAATTTTAAACTTTTTTGGTAAAAATTACAACTGCCTAGTTTGAAATTGATCGGTTGAAAATTAACAATATAATAGAAAATAAAATAATTTGGTTAAAAATTTATCTGTTTGGTTAAAAGTTGAACTGCTTTGTTAAAAATTCAATTTCCTTGAAGATTCATCATTTTAGTTCAAAATTATTTCATTTGCTTGAAAATTTACCTATTTTGTTGAAATTGTGTTTTTTTGTTGATTTTTCTCAAATGAAAAGTTAATTATATCATTTTCGTTTGAAAATTTATCCTTCTTAGTTGAAAATTAAATTATTTGGTTGAAAATTCGATTATTTGGTTGAATATTCAATTATTTGGTCGAATATTCATGTATTTTGTTGAAAAATAGTATTTTTGGTTAGAAAATCAATGTATTTGTATAAAAATGCAATTTTTGTTAAATTGAATTTTTTTTATAACAAAAATTTTGTTGGTTGAAATATCAACCGTCATATTTTTTTTTGAAAATGCATCTTTACAGGATGAAAACTCAAATCCTTGGTTGAAAGTGGAATTACTTTCTTAAAAATTAATTTTTCTTTTTCTTGAAGAATCATAATTTTATTGAAAATATCATCTCTCCGGTTGAAAATTGCAACACTTTGTTAAAAATTTCTTTTTCACGTTAAAAATTAATTTTTCAAACTAAAAATTTAACAATTTGGTTGAAAAATAACTTTTTTGTAAAAAATTTATATTTTCGGGTTGAAAATTTAACTGTTTCGTGTTATAAATTTGAATTTTCGGCTAGAAAATTCAACAATATAACAGGAAATGCAATAATTTGGTAGAAAATTGATCTATTTCGTTATAAGTTGAACTGCATTGTTAAAAATTCAATTTATTAGTTGAAGATTCATAATTTTAGTTCAAAATTATTTTCTTTGCTTGAAAATTTAACTATTTTATTGAAAATGCGTTTTTTGTTGTTGATTTTTTTAAACTAAAAAGTTAATTACTTCATTCTTGTTTGAAAATTGATCCTTTTTAGTTGAAAATTTAATTATTTGGTTGAATATTCATGTAGTTTCTTGAAAAATAGTCATTTTTATTAAAAAATCAATGTATTTGAATAAAAATGCAACTTTTCGTAAAATTGAATTGTTTTTAATAAAAAAATTTTTTTTGTTGAAATATCAACAGTCATACTTTTTTTCTTGAAAATTCATTGTTTCCGGATGAAAACTCAACTCCTTGGTTGAAAGTGAAACTACTTTCTTAAAAATTAATTTTTATTTTTGTTGAAGAATCATAATTTTATGAAAAATATCATCACTTCGGTTGAGAATTAAAATACTTTGTTAAAAATTTATTTTTTGTGTTGAAAATTATTTTTTCAAACTAAAAATTTGACAATTAGGTTGAAAAACAACTTTTTTGTGAAAGTTTTATATTTTTGGGTTGAAAATTTAACTGTTTCGTGTAAGAAATTCATTTTTGTCTTGAAAGTTCAACAATTTGGTAGAAAAAATTTAATTGTTTTGTAGAATTTCTTTCTTAAATTGAAAATTAACTTTTTGGTTGAAGATTCATCTCTGTTGTTGAAAATTGAACTATTTTGTTGAAAATTCGTTTCATTTGTTGTTGAAAATTCAGTTATTTAACTGAAAAGTTGACTATTCCATTTTTGGTCAAAAACTGATCATTTTAAAAATTAATAATTTCTAGAAAAAGATCTTTCTCCTTCGCTCCGGTGGGATTCGAACACCACGTCTTCCGATTGCCGGTCAGATTCCATCTGATCATTTTAGTTAAAAAATTCAACTGTTTTGTTTGGAAATTTGTGTAATTTGTTGAAAATTTGTCTTATTTGGTACTAAATTAATCTTCTTGGTTAAAAATTTAATTATTTGGTTAGAAAATGTATTTTGTTGATAATTCGTATTTTTTTAGTTGAAAATTTATTGTTTTGGTTGGATTTTCAATTATTCAGTTGAAAATTCAACTGTTTTGTAGAAAGCTAGTGTTTCTTTAAAAAAAATTTATTTTGGATGAAAGTTGAAGTACTTGGTTAATTCATAAGAATCAGTACAATTTCACCAATCTCAACCACCCCCCTCCCAAGTGAAAGGAAAGTGTTAGGAGAAAATAGGGAGAAGTAAAATTACATTAAGGGGGCAGGAGGAGGAGGAGGAGGGCCGAGAAGAAAGTATGAGGGAGAGGGGCACACGAACGATTACCGAATAAATGGAGTGGGGATGGGAGAGAGGGGCTCGCGATGAGGAGGGTATGACATTGAAGAAGAGATGACGAGAGGGCCGCTCTGAAGGTTAGGGGATAAGGAGAGGGAGTGAGTACTGGATGGGAAGGAAGGAGGAGGAGCTGGAAGGATGGAGAGTGGAAGGGGTTGTGAGAAAGTGTGCTCTGAAGGGGGGAGGGGCTATGAAGACAGGAAAGGGGGAGGGAAGGGAAGGGGTTCTATTCTGTTATAGATTTTTTTTTCCTCATAAGAAGAATCATAAACAAAAAATGTTAATTGATTAATATAAAATATTGATTAAAAACCCATGAATCTAGTATCATGAAGAAAAAAGAACCTCTTGAGATCTCGGGGTTGAAACCTTCCCACTTTCGAAAATCGTGTGAAAGTGTGATGTTGAATTTTCTCGAGAGGGAAAAAGGGGAAGATAAAACAGGAAGCTTTGCGACAGGAGCCTCGTTGCCAGCGGGTTGTCTGGCTGATTTCCTGCCTTCGAAGCGAGGGTAGTCGTCCTTTTAGTGATCCCATGGGTGGTGGGTTGAATGGTGCCCGAAAAGGGTGGTGCGAGAGGGGAAATCGGGTGATCGGAGAAAGAGGGAGAAAGATCCACTCAAGCGAGAGAAAGAGAGAAAGAAAGGGAAGCTGGAGAGGGCGCCGAAGCGTGTAATTGAGTCCCGTGCGCGATCGCTACTTTATCGACCCCCTTATCCTTCCCTCTGTATCCTCCGCCTCCGCCGCCATCCAATTCCGCGTGGAAACCACCCTAAAACCCCATCACCCCCCGAACCATGTTCTGACACTTCAGTCGTTTCGCACTCCCACCAATTGTGCGGAACGTTTTCACGACGAGAAGCGATATCCGAGTGTTGCTCAAAATTGATGAAAATTATCTGATGCTTCCTCTCCTTTAGTTCACAAAATTATTCTTTATGGTTTGTTTATAAACAGGGAAATTTTGTTTTATATTCGAGATTTTTCAAGTAATTATGAGTTGAGACCCCGCATTTAGAAAATAGTTTAACCCTTTGAAGTTTCAGTTTTTTTCAGTAGTTTGAAGAACTATTTTTTTTAAATTACCCTCTTCCCTAAATCAGCCCCATACTTGCAAACTACATTTTATAAGGAGGAAAAATGGTTTTCGAAATTGAATACGTACACTGGCATAAACTGTACTTCGTTTTTTTAATTTTTAAAATTTTTTCAATGTCTTGAAAATTCGTATATTAATTTTATATATATATAGATATATAGGGTTATCCCGTTTTACATTACCATCATTGACTATCATTTAATGAACATTTTTAAACACATTTTCGAGCAAAAAAATACTTTTCCTGAATTGTTTCACATTTTTCTATAAGAATTTGGCACACGGTGCGCCAAATAGAAAATATAGTAAGTGCATTTAGAAAAGTTACTTATTATTGAAAAACGCGAAATCAGTAAGAACAAATTATTTTCTTTGAAAAAGGATTAAAAAATGTTCATTAAATTATTATTGACTATGATTGTAATATGAAAGGTGATAATTTCATATGTATACAAATTTAATTCATGCACTTTCAAAACATTGAGAAAATAAAAACAACAAAAAATTAATAAAAAACTCAAATATGTAAAATATTTGGTATAATAATAAAAACTAGATTAATGAATTTTATTTTTTATTTCATTTGTAAATCTATCAAAATTTCAAATTGGAATTACTTTATAGTGAATCATTTTTATTTTGAAAAGATAGTTATATTTCCTAATATTAAAAATATAAATAATTTCAAAGTTTATTATTGAAAAAATATTTGAATATTAGGTTTAAAAAATGTTTGAAGCAAAATTTAGACTAATTTAGAACCAAACAGTTGCATTTTTAACAAAAAAGGATTAATTTTGAACCAAGAAGATAAATTTTCGATCAAAAAAATCTTTAACTAGAAGAGATCAATTTTCAATAATAAATATACATTTTCAACCAAAAATAAAATAGTTACATTGTTAGGAAAATAAATTCTAAAAAAAACGAATTTTCAACAAAATAGATACTTTTCCAACAAAAGAGATAAATTTTCGACTAAAATGATGTATCTCAAAGAAATGAATTTTCAACAAAATAGTTCAACCCGAAAGAAGATTTCTTAACCCGGAAAATTAATTTTCTAGAAATGGAACAGTTAATTTTTTCAACCAAGAAAGTTAATCTTAAAAAAACATGAATAAAAAAAAGTAATTTTCACCCGAATAGTTTAATTTTCTACCAAATTGCTGAATCCTCAACCAATCCAGATGAATTTAAACCCAAACGGATGCATTTACAATAAAAAAGGATGAATTTTCAACCAAAAATATAATTTTTCGACCAAAAAAACAAACGAATTTTTAACAAAATACATGAATTTTCAACTAGAAAATATCAATTTTCAATAAAAAGTATCAATTTTTAACGAAAGGAAGGAATAGTTACATTATCAGTTGCAAAATTAATTAATTTACAACATTTTCAACAAAAGAGATGAATTTTCAACTAAAAAGATGAATCTTAAATAATAAATTTTCAACAAAAGAGTTCAATCCAAAAGATGATTTTTAAACAAAAGTGGGATAGTTACATTGCTAGTTAAACAAATTAATGATAAACCAAAAAAAAACAAACAATTTTTCATCAAAATAGCTCAACCCAAAAGATGATTTTTTATCCAGGAAGATCAATTTCTTAAAAATGGATTAGTAAAATTTTCAACCAGGGAGGTAAATTTCCAACGTATAATTCCTAACTAAAAAGTTAATTTTCATTTTTAATCAAAAAGGATGAATTTTAATTCAATAAGATTATTTTTCTACCCAAAAAGTCGACTTTGTAACAAATTATATGAATTTTCAACTAAAAAAGATCAATTCTCAATGAAAAACATCATTTTTGAACAAAAAAATGAAATAGTTACATTGTTAGTTGAAAAATGAATTCACAACATTTCCAACATTTCCTATAAAAGGTATAAATGTTCAACTAAAAAGATGAATCTCAAAAACAAATTAATTTTCCACAAAAGAGGCTAATCCAAAAGATGATTTTTTGACCCAGAAGATTAATTTTCTAAAATCTTCTTAAAAGCAGAGAAAAAGGGAAGAATTCTTTAAAATGTATCATCAGGAAACGTGCTAAATGTTAACTGAATTCACAAACTCGAACTGGTCGTCACGCTTGACTGAACAGCGCTGTCACTCTCGACTGAGCAGCTTTGTCACGCCAGGTTGAGCAGCTTTGTCACGCTTGAATAAGCAACTAATTTTAACAGGATGTGGAAATTTTCTCTATTGGTAGTATCAACCCTGAGCACACTTTAAACTCACCTCCGGATAAAAAATACAAATTAGAAAAAATAATTTAAAATAAAGAAAATAAATCAAATAAAAACAAGGCTTGTTATTGGGTTGTTATAATTGTTGTATGTTGTTATTGACAATCCTAGGGTTTATTTCTGCTTATTTCTCAAAACTAAGGTTTATAAAATAATTATTAATATTTAATAATATCTATTAAATATGACGGTGATCCAACAATCGGGATGTAACAAAAAAATTTTATCACATTTAATAAATTTATGTATCGGTAAATAATAATCTTCTATTATCTCAACAGTGCGAACATTTTTTATTTACCTGAGTGGTCCCTCGATTTTTCATCGTAATGACATTGGCCTGATTATCATACTCGGCCGGGGTGTTTTTATAAGCGAGAAGTTTATCACACTACTTTTTAGATTAAAGCAACTGAGTCATGTTGAATTGAAAGCACATGATGGCCGCTTTAATCAGGAAAAAAAATTCCTGATCATTTCCCGGTTTTCTCGATTTTTTCCCGGTTAACAAAGTCGAACTATTTAAACTAATTTTTTGTTTGTTCAGAGTAATTAAAAACAAACTGCAAAATTAGGCACTTAAATTAGAACTCTTTTGAGTTATATACTTTTAAAATTGAAGCATAACAAATTTTCAATCTAGATTTTTTTTTTAAACGCTTAATAATTTTACACGTATAAAATGGCAGTTTTTAGGTCTTCCCAATTAAATATTTTCAAATTAAGTTCCGTTAAACTGCAAAAATTACAACTTTAAAATTTCGTAAACTGTTCAAAGATTTGATAAATTAAAAAAAAAAAAACAAGTTTAAGCAAAAAGTTCCTTCCTTTTAACTCGATGAAAGTTTTGAAAACAACTAAATCTTCCTCTTCCAATGAAAAAATTTTTAAATCGAATTTTTCTCCCATCTCTAAAAATGGTAAAAATAAAAAATTGAGAAGATCAGAAGATCCTTTTCAACTAAATAAAAATAATTGATTAAAAAAAATTTCCTCTTCCATTTCAGAAAAAAAGTTGCAAATGAAAAAATTCTTCCTTCAAACTCATTAAAAATGTTGAAAAGAAAAAAATGGTATCTTCCATAACATGAAAAAAAAAAATTTTAGCCAAAATTTCCTTCCTTCCAACCGAATCAAAATCTTAAAAATAAAAAAGGTTCCTCTTGAAATTCAGAAAAAAATTTAAACCAAAATTTCCTCCCTTTCAACTCTATAAAAATTGAAAAATTACTTTATTCCAATTGAGGAGAAATATTGAAAATAAAAAGTTCCCCCCTCTAACTCAAGAAAAATGCTAAAAAAAAAAATGGACTCTTCCACTTCAGAAAACTCTTCCATTTCTATAAAAATCTTGAAAATAAAAAAATTCCATTTTCCAGTTCAAAAGAAATTAAAAACCAAAACTTATTCTCCAACTCAATAAAAACGTTTACAATAAAAAATTTTCCTCTTCAGAGCTTAAAAATAAAAAATTATCCTTCTGCCAATTGAAAACAAACAAGTAAAAATATCTCGTCTTAAACTCAATGAAAATTTAAACAACGAAAAGTTCCTTATCTAATTTCGAAAAAATAATAAATAGCAATATTTTTTCTTTTTCCTTTAAAATTAGAATGATGAAATATGAACGCTTTCTTATACATAAGTCCTTTTGAGTTGAATTATTTCAATTTCAAGTCGCTTCAAGTTAGTAATGGTTTAATTGTTATTTATACACAGATATTCAAAAATTTCACTTGCATATTATAATAATAATTGCCTATTTTTATTTAATTGTAAAATATTCTTAAATAATAAAAAATTCTTTTTTAATTGAAAAAATAAATAAAAACAAATTTCGGGACCACGAGAAACTTCGAATTAAATTACATTTTCAACCTAAGAAGTTGTTATAAAAAAAATTAATTCAAACGTTTTTAACTTTTAATTGTTTAATTTTGCAAAACTGCATTTTCAAATTTTTTAAGTTGAAAATTTACGCTAAAAAATGTAGGCTTGAAATGGGAAATTTTTTAAGTAAAAGATTTTAGAATCACGCATTGTAAACTGAATAATTTCATGATTATAAAAGTTAAAAATTGAACTCAACATTAAAAAAAGTTAAGATCAAATTTATTTTAAATTTCATTATATCATGTGATATGAAACTTTCAATATTTCAAGTGATTGGATTGATTTTCCTTCTAAAAATTTGAAAAATTCCCTGTCAAAGATAAATCGGGACCGAAAATATAATTTAATTCCTTTAAACCTACAATTTTCTCTTTTTTACCTACCTTTTTACCTGGTAATTTGATTTATTATTGAAATTATTAAAATACCAATAGTATTATTAACTTGAAAATGGTTTTACTTAATCTGAAAGTAATTGAATATTTCGATATCAGAGATTTCAATCATAGATGGTTTAAATGCATACATAGAAGGTCTTATAGGTTCATTAGACACGTGTTCAATTAGTAAAGATGGTTTAGGGAATTAATTATCCGTAATCTGTCTTCCAGCTTGGTCGTAGAAATTAATTCAACGGACGTTCTCTCTCTGATATCGACTTTTTGAATGTCGTCTTCTGACATAAGGAAGTTAATCCCATTGTGAAATTATGGATTGCTTCAGTCGATTAGTACGTCATGTAGAACGATCTCCCTTCTCACCCTTCTCGGATATAACCTCCAAGGTGGTCCAGAAAAGGCTTTTAATTTGAGCGACTTCCTTTTTCCTTCACTTTCACTTCTCTTTTCTCTCAATTTTCCCATTTTTCATATCCATTCTTTCATTCTTTTTCATTCCCTCCTCCAGCCCTCTCCCACTCCTTTATCCACTTCTCACCCGAACTATCGTATCACCTATCACCCTTGAATTTTCACCACATTCCCTTTCCAGCTTCCTTTATCTTCCATTCCTCCTCTACATCCTTCAAATACATGCTCCCATGTTTTTTCCTCTCATTCACATATTCTGCTCCATCTGTTCCCTTTCTTTTCCAATACATTCTGTCCCTTACCTCTTTTCTCAATATAAATCTTGCTATTCTGCTCCATCTTCTCTCTCCCTATCCCTTTCCTCATTCATTCTCCATCCTTCCATTAATTATCGTTCCCTGTCCCTTCCCTCCAATTCTTCGTAGCTTACTCCAGTCCCCTCGCCTATATCTCTAGCACTAAATAACTCACTCATTTCTTCTTATCTTGTTAATTCTATCGTCTTCTTTCTCCTTTCTTCCATCTTCTTCAAACACTTTTACGTTAACTTCCCTCATTTTCCCACTCATAGCTTTTTCTCTCACCATATATCCAGGCTTCCTCCAGTCTACCTCTAGAGTCTGTCTTATATACCTCTCTTGTAAAATTTCAATCTCTTCCCTTTCATCCCTATTTGTGCACTCCATAACCTAATACCAGCCATACCAGCGTATCGAGTAACCACATTCTCCTTCTTAAATCTTTTCTCAACCATCTTTTTCCTATTCCACATATCAGTTTCATTACCCTTGTCACATTTTTTATCCCTTCTCTTATATGGGCTCTATGACCTCCAATTGTTTGCAAGGTATAGCCCAAATAACACCTTTACTTCTTCTAACTTTACTCCCTTCCACCAATACGTCCATTCTTTCTTTCCTCTCCCTTTCCTTCCAAACCTCATTATCTTTGCCTTCTCTACATTCAAATTCAATTTTTCCTCATCTAAGTATTTTAACAATCCAGTAATTAAGCACGCCATCTTTTCTTCTCCCATCTTAACTCCTCCTCATCCTCTTCTCTTCACTTCTTCTCATGAGCCTGAGATTCGATAGCTCTATCTTTTTTCCTCAACTTCTTTCTTTGATTTCTTCAAAAAAACAGTTACATATACTTTATACAATGTTGGCATTAGTGTCACTCCCTTATGATCTTTAACCTCCTCCTCTTTGGCTTTCTTCACTATGGGTACCACTACTTCTTCTTTCCATAACTCTGGCCATCCGTCTACTCTCCATACTCTATTGCACATTATCCATGCTCATTCCTTTAGTTCTCTTCCCCTATTGTATTTCAGACTTAATTAAAAATCTCATCTATACGAGGTGCCTTTGCATATTTCATTACTTCTAACACCTTGACTATTTCTTTCCTTGTTATCTCCTCTTCCTCATCTCTTTCCCTACCATATTTTTTTCCTCTCACATTTTTCCTCTACCCCTCCTAGCAAATCCATAGAATATTTTTTCCATTCGACCATCTCAATATCCTCGTTTAGTCTTTCCCTTCTTTTTCTCTCTATTTACTACCTTCCAAACCTCTTCTTCTGTTCTCGCCTTCTTCACCTTTTCTTCAATTCTTCTATTTTCCTCCTCTTTCTTTTGATCACACAACTTTACTCCTTCTTTTTTCTTCTATATTCTTCATTACTACTTTTCTCTTTTCTACATTTTTTTAATTTCTAACTTCTTTCTTCTTTTCTTTACATTCCTCATCCCATTCACTTCTATTTCCTCCTTCACGTTGTTTCAAAAGCTCTTACACGGATATAATGACGCCTGTGAAGCGGGGCTAAAGCCCCTCCCTAGGGAGTGAAAAGTGACGTCAGATGTGAATAATGAAAATTATACATCTATGAGCTCTCATTTTAGAATCATCAGTCCACTCAACGTAAAAACTGAGGAAATTTTTGTTGCAGATAATAGAATTTTGCTGTTATGCATGGAAAGTTACCACATATAACTGGTCGAATTACCGTAAATTACCGAAAAGTTTAATAAATTTCCGGAAATTTATGGATATTTAAAAAAATGAAAATTGTGTAATTTATGGTAAGTTACCATATTTACCGGTAAGATTACCATAAATAACCAAAAATTTTCATAAATTTTCGGACATTTATGGAAATTTTTAAAAATGTATTTGAGATAATTTATGGTAAGTTACCATATTTACCTGTAAAGTTACCATAAATTACCGAAAATTTTAATAAATTTCCAAAAATGTATGTAAATTTTTAAAAATGAATATTGAGTAATTTATGATAAGTTACTATATTTACCGGTAAAATTACTATAAATTACCGAAAATTTTCATAAGATTCCGGAAATTTATGAACATTTCTAAAATTTAATATTGGGCAATTTATGGTAAGTTACTATATTTACCGGTAAAATTACCATAAATTACTGAAAATTTTCATAAATTTCCGAAAAGATATGGAAATTGCTAAAAATGAATTTTGGGTAATTTATGGTAAGTTACCATATATACCAGCAAAAATTACCATGAAGAACCGAACATTTTCATAAATTTCCGGAAATTGATGGAAGTTTTTGAAAATGAATATTGGGTAATTTATGGTAAGTTACTATATCTTCCGGTAAAATGACCATAAATTACCGAAAATTTTCATAAATTTCCGGAAATTTCTAAAAATGAGTTTTGGGTTATTTATGGTGTGTTAACATATTTACCTCTAAAATTACCATAAATGACGAAAAATTTCATAAATTTCCGGAAATCCATGGAAATTTGAAAAATGAATTTTGATCATTTATGGTAAGTTACCATATTTTCCCGTAAACTTAGCACGAATGACCGAAAATTTTCATAAATTACCGGAAATTTATGGAAATTTTTACAAATTAATATTGAGTAATTTACGATAAGTTACTATATTCACCGGTGAATTACTATAAATTATCGAAAATTTTCATAAATTTCCGGAAATTTATGAAAATGTAGAGAAATGAATGTTTGATAATTTATGGTAAGTTACCATATTTACCTGTAAAATTACCATTAATGACCGAACATTTGCATAAATTTCCGGAAATTTTTAAAAATTAATTTGGAGTAAGTTACGACAAGTTACTATATTTACCGGTAAAATTACTATAAATTACCGAAAATTTCCAGAAATGTATGGAAATTTCTAAAAATGAATATTGGGTAATTTATGGTAAGTTACTATATTGACCGGTAAAATTACCATAGAATACTTTCAAGGCATTTACTTATATAAATATATTTATAAATAAAGAAAAATGCATAGAAGACGTTTCACTGTTAACATATTAAAATTTTGTATTGTAAACTATCTAAATTTGAATTTACCGCCAATTTAACAAAAATTGTGTTGAAATTTGAGGTTATGTTGACTTTGGATCGTTCTCATAAATTCTCAAAGAATTTATCCTCCAATTATTTTCTCGGTAATATTCTCATTCTCGTGACCATTCTCAAAGTAATATAACCGACTCAGAACTCCAAACCAAAAATGTAATAGTCAAATATATTATAAACCTAGAACCTATAATAAGTTCCGAAAACTAAAAAAATATCATTGTTTAAAAAGAGACAGAGAACGAATAAAACATTTAGAATTTGTCTTATTTAACGACAGACAGAATTGAACTGCTGATTGATAAAATAGAAGGTTAGGACATAGACTATATAGAACGTTAATAGAAAACCACATCAAAGAAAAGATTGAACGCAAGATGTATGACATCTAGTGAGCGCGCCAAGAAGCTTGCATTTAAAAACATAAAAGCATGTTACTAATTCGGAATGCATTGGTCTTGTATAAACATAAATTTCTGAAATTTAATTAATAAATTTATATGAAAAGTACCGCCAGGCGACTTTTTCTTTCAGGACTACATCACTGGATGCACAGCGCTGAACTTACTGAAGAAGCGCATCTTAAAACGAAGACAAACGAATAAAACATTTAGCATTTGTATTATTTAACTACAAACATTATAACTGAACTTCTGATTTTTAAAATAGAAGGTTAGGACATAGACTACATCGAAAGTAAATAGAAAAACACACGAAAGAAAAGATTGAACGCAAGACGTAAGACATCTGGTGAGCGCGCCAAGAAGCTTGGATTCAAAAAACAAAAGAGCACGAAATTAGTTTTGAATGCATTGGTTTTGTATAAAAATACATTTCTGAAATTTACGTTTATAATAATAATTTTTTTGATAGATAGATATGCCTAATATTTTTGCGAATTAGTATATCTAGTTCAGACCAGCTTTATTGAGATTCAGAGATAGCTAGAGAATTATATCAATCTGTCGTTACGAAATCATGGGATCGTATCGTTTACGATTGGTCGATTACAGTAGTGACTTTTGAGTTAGCACAATCACATTATAACATTACAGAGTCCCGAAACAACCCACTAATGTAAATGGCTAGTTATCAGAGAGTTATCTTATACTACTGCCTTGCTGTTCGTGGTTACTGGACCGTGAAAAATTATAGGCAAACCCTATTCTCATATCGATTTATGGTCTATACTCTACAATCTACATTCTACATCCTATATCCATATCTAATATATTTACAAATTACATACTAAGTTTTTTATGAAAGTGTGGGGAAAGTGAGTTGTATAGGAATCCATGAAAAAAGGTTATGAGTGGAGATTGAAGTATTATCGGTTATGAGGATTGTGGAAAACAGAGAAATGCTTTTTTTAAGGAAATAAGTAATTTAGTCTTGTAGAACAAAAAGAATTTAGATTCTTGTTAATCAATGATTATTAAATCTTCTTGTAAACATTCATAGTTAGAAAGGGTAAACTAAAAAGTATTGCCATTTAACCTGTTTGAGTTCGTCTATTTTCATTCAGGGTGTCTAGGGTCCTGGAAATTGTTAAAAACCTGGAAAAGTCTTGCATTTTTTTACATAAAAAAACCTGGAAAATTTCTTAAATTTTGCTCGTGGTCCTGAAATTTGTATTCCCTTCAAGAAAAAATTTTAGCTGAAATTTCAATTTTTAATTTTAGCTGAAAATTTATTTCTTTGGTTAAAAAATCGTTTACTTTTAGTTCAGGACTAATTATTTGCACTTCAAATTTAGCTATTCAAGTTGAAGATTTATTATTTCAGTTGGTTATTTTATTATTAATTATTTCTTGGTAGAATTTTTTTTTTATTGAAGGTTTCATCTTTGGTTGAAAATTTAAAGATTTCTTTTCGGGAATTCATTTTTTTTAAAATTTGTTTAACTGAAAATGTAACTTTTGAATTTTAGGGTGAAAATTTAAAATTTTCAGTTGAAGATTTGTTTGGTTGAAAATTAACTTCTATGTTGAAAATTCATATTTTTGGTTAAAAATTAATTTTTTCAATTGAAAATTTAACTATTCAAGTTAAAGATTTGTCATTTTTGTTGAAAATTCAACTCGTTGATTGAAGGTTCAACTATTTTGTTGAATGCTCTTTTTTTTATTGTTTAAAATTACTTTTTTATCCAATAATGTAACTTTTCCATTTTTTGTTGAAAATTTAATCTTTTGTACTTGAAAATTCTGATCTTTAGTTGAAAATCTAAATGTTATGTTCAGGATTTATTTTTTTAGCGAACAATCTTTTTGATTTGAAAATTTATGTATTTTTGATCAGATGGTTGAAGCAATTCAAAAAATTATTTTTTTGTGTTTGAAGATACATAATAGTTGAAAATTCATCTCTTTGGTTGAAAATTAATTGTGTTAAGTAAAAATGTTAATATTCCATCTATTCATCATCGTAAATTAATTAATTCATCATATAAACAATTTTATTGTTGAAAATTCCTCATTTTAATTAAAAATTCTACTTTTTATTGAAAAGTCTAACTAATTTTATAAAAACTCTTTTTTTGTTGTTGAAAATTCATTTTTTAACTAAAAATGTATCAATTCCATTTTTCGTGGAAAATTTCATTTGAAAAATTTCAAATTTAACTTTATGGGCTATAGTTGAACCCCTTTGTTGAAAATTTGTTTTTTAGTTGAGGGTTGATCACTTCGGTTGAAACTTCAACAATTTTGTTGAAATTTTGTATTTTTTGGTAGGAAACCAGTCTTTTTGGTTGCAAATTAAATTATGTTATTAAAAATGAATTATTTTGGTATAAAACTAATGTTCGCGGGTTGAAAATTCGACCTTTTTGTTGAAAATTCGTCTTTTCGGTTAAAAATTTGTTGAAAATTTATCTCATTAGTTCGAAATTTTACCATTTTGTTGACAAATCATTTTTTTTACTGATAATTAAACTTTTCCATTTAAAAAAAATAATTTATATAGTTAAAAAATCATCTTTGATGGTCGAAAATTAATCTTCTTGGTTCAAAATTCATTCTTTTTCGTTAAAAATATAACTGTTTCGTTCTAAATTAACCTGGTTTGGTTAAGGATTCAACAATTTGGAAGAAAATTAAACTACTCGGTTGAAAATGAACTTTTTTTGTTAAAAATTCGTATTTTTGGTTTGAAAATTCAACCGTTTTGTAGATAATTCGTCATTTTGCCCATAAGATTCAAAATTTTTGTTGAAAATTAATGTACTTTGTTGAAAATTCGTGTTTTTTTTTATAGAAAATAATTATTTTTGCTGTAAAATTCAGCTTTTCAGTTGATAATTTTACTACTTGGTTACAAATTTATATTTTTCAGTTCAAAATTCAACTATTGGAAATATCTAACTAGTTGAAAATTAAATTATTTTAATGCAAATATTTTTGGTGGAAAATTAACTTTTTTGTTAAAAAATTATATTTTTGGGTTTGAAAATTCAACCGTTTTGTAGATAATTCGTACTTTTGGCTTTGAAATTCAAAAATTTGGTTGAAAATTATTGTACTTTGTTGAAAATTCATGTATTTTGATAGAAAATAATTCTTTTTGCTGTAAAATTCAGCTTTTTGGTTGAAAATTTAACTACCTGGTTGAAAATTCATCTTTTTTAGTTGAAAATTCAATTACTTGGTTTAAAGTTTAACTTTTCTGTTGAAATTTTGTTTTCTTTGGATAAAAATTATTTTTTTTTGTTGAAAATTTCATTTTTCCACTTTTGGTCAGAAATTTATCCTTTATAAGTTGAAAATTGATGTATTTTGTTAAAAATTCGTCTCTTCGGTTAGAAAATTCATTTTTCTTCTTGGAAATTCAATAAATATTTTGATTTGAAATATGAGGAATTGGAAGTGTTTCATATTGAATTCAATATGGTATTCACATTAATTTTATTTAAAAGAACTTGTTCCTCCATTATGACTCTATTTTCGTAAAAAATTACCTTCTTTCCTATGTTTTCATAGGGAAAATTTTCCCATGATAATCTTATAGGATTTTTAGGCTCTTTGGGGCACGTCTTAATTTGGTTCAAGGTAGGAGGGATTTTTTTTCTCGGAACCTCATAGATTGGAGGGTAGCATGCCCTCTACTCGAAAGAAAAATGTCAACAGGTATAATTTTGGGACCACCCAAGTGAATAAACCTATCTAAGCTGATCGAAATACCTAAGTTAATTCAAACTTTTTATCTAAAGAATGACATACAGAAAAGAAATTTAATTTCTTAAAATGTACTCTCTAAATCTGAATTAGTAGACATTTTACTAATGCAATTAGTAGCATTGTGTCTGACTGTTAAATTAGTAATTTTATTACTATCTACTACATAAAATGGTAAGATTTTCGTTACTAAATGAATTAGTGAGAGTATGCTACTTATCTGCTTGGTAGTACTAGCTTACTAATTCAATGAGTAGCAATGAATTGCTATGGAAAAATAATTTTTTAATACTTTCTGATGGTTTTTTTAGTTTGTTTTCTCAATTTATATTCTTAGATTATATTGTTATAATAGTAATACTAATTTTGTATGAACAATATAATATTCAAAAGTCAAACATTACAGACATTTTCTATTTTCAAAACTTTTTAAAACAATGCTTCAATATATTGTATGCAATAAAATAATTATTTAATATTGTTAATCATTTTTGTATTATTATTCCTTTCTTTTAGGATAATAAATAGAAAATAGTAAACTTATTTTAGTTTTGAAAATGCTATGACATTCAAATTTCGCGGTTATGTGAGACTTTAGTTTGTACTCGGAGACAAGAGATGGCGCTGAAAATAGTGTAGGCAAAAATACATTGGACTTTGCACTCTTATGGCAGTTTCTGTCAGTGCCATGACGAGTGGATTCTGACTTCAATTTATTGCAAGTTAAATGGTTTTGGTCACTGATATTATTTTTGTCGTGCGTTTAGTTTCTTTAAAAATGGATAAGTTTTGGTTTAATAATGGAGAATAAGTGAAGAGTTTAAAGGGAACTGGGAAAGCGTCCTTAAAAAAAGTTAGGTTAAGTATAATGTATTTTTAGAAAAAATGATACATCTTGGAGGCTGGTAGTGTGCAGAAATTGGCAAACGTACTGCAGAATCACCAGACTCGACTGAATTTTAAGGAATATTGATGTGCCTTTTCTTCTGCACAAATTTAAAATAATATAAAAATTTTCAGAACCTACAACTTCGTAATAGCATTACCAATTCCTTTAGTAGGTATAGTGACTAATTCATTTAGTTGATAATTCTTACATATTGAATTAGTAGATTTTTACTAATCAGGAGTAAACGAATCGACGCTATTTGAATTAGTAGAAAACTACTATCAATTAGTAGTTTTCTAATAATTCAGATTTAGAGAGTAATTATTTTCAATTAAATAACCCTAAATTTGTCTTTAATTCCAATCAAAATTCATTCAACACAAGAAATTCAGTTCTGAGGGTCAGACTGTAGGCCTTGTTCTTTTTTTTATAAATTTAATCTGATGCCCATCAGTGCTGGAATCGCAACTCGGCCTTTACGGATGTCCATTTCGAAAATCAATTTGTCGGCCGCTTTCGCAAGAGTTACGAGTGCGTTTTAACGCTGAAAACCGACGAGGCCTCGCATAATGCTCGAAAGGAGATTAACCCGTGAAATAAATTCCAGGTGCTCGCATGGGAGGTGGAAGCGGTTTCTCAAATCCGTTTGGGTGTATATAACGGACAGCGAGTCATTTGTCGCGTTAATAATTATAAGAAGGTGTGACCCCACGCTTGCTCGTTACACCTATATACCAGGTCGAAGATATTTATGTATCTCAAGCTCAAGTTGGTTCTGCGGGATATCGTAGGGTCCGATAGAGCTGCAGGGGGCGACGTAAACTAACCGCCGGTTAATTATTGTCCTCTCCTGGGGCCCCTAATACCTCCCGAGCCCGGGGATCCCCCCAGGTCAATCCTAAGGACCAGAACTACCGTAGTAGCATTCAATTAGCCTCGCGGCATGTGAAATATTGTTCTCCGGACCAGATTCGATATTAGTTTGATATCTACGATTCGAAATTCGCCAGCTGGTCTCTAGTCTTGGTCTCCATTTGGATGGAAAGAGTTCAACAATATTTTGGCATTTTCAATTCAATAAGATCACTATGATGACAGTAGATGAGCAACGGCGTTTATAATTGAAAATTCTTACCTAAGCTTCTAGAAAGCGTAGTTTCTAGAATAAGTTTCTAGAATGCGGAGTTTCTAGAATGCGTAGTGTGATTCTATGTCGTGAGCAGGAACATTCTATAAACTTAGCATAGATTAGAATTAGAGACTTCACAGCCGAACATGCTCTCAAAACAGGGGAAATAGGGTGATTTTTCACGAAAATATAGGAATAATAGCGGAATAAATTCCTTTAAATAAAATTAATTAATGTGCTTCAATTTCCTAAGATTTCAAGTCGAAATATATTGCAATTTAAAAAAAAAAGTTGTTTTTTAAACCAAAAAAGATTACTTTTTTTTTTACCAAAATAGATGTATTTTCAACAAAACAGTTGAGGTGTAAAGCTAAAAAGAAGAATTACACTCAGACGCCGATTTAGTAACACTTTCGGGAGTTGCCTGCAAATAGCTTTGTTACTAAATCGGGAGAACCGAAACGTATTTAGAAAACAGTTGATTTTTAAACCCGAGAAAATAAATTTTTAACAAAAAGTTAATTTTCAACCCATAAATATTAATTTAGAACCAAATAGTTGAACTGCTCATAAAGAGAGACGAATGATCAACAAAACAGTAAAATTTTCAACCGAAGAAAACAAATTTTTAACAATATAGTTGAATTTTCAACAAAATAGTGTAATTTTTGAGCAAGTTGTTGTATTTTCAAATTTCAAAGATGAAATTTCAACCAAATATTTGACTTTTTAACCAAAAAAGATGACTTCATAAGTACATCTGTAATAGTTGATATTTCAAACAAAAAAGAGCTTAATTTCCAATGAAAAAAGACGAATTTTGAACTAATCAGTTGAATTCTCAAGCAAAACAGATTTATTTTCAACAAAGCAGTTGCGATAAACAAAAAAGACAAAAACAAAACAAAAAACGAATGTTAAAAAAAAGTGATGAATTTTCAACTCAAATCGGTCTTTGTAATAGTGGGTCATAAAAGGTTCATCAATAGGTCAATAGATGCGTCTCGAGGGCGCCAACAAATATGCTAGATATCGTATTGTTGTATTTTGAATATCAAAAATTTTTTTCTTATGTAAACAGTATAAATATTTTTTGAAACTTCATAAATTGGTACTGGTGGGTCATAAAAGTTTCAGCAATAGATCGATCGATGCGTTTTAGAGACGCAAACAAATACGCTACATATCGTATCGTTGTATTTTGAATATCAAAAAAGTTTTTCTTATATAAAGGGAATAAACCATTTTTTGAAACTTCATAAATCGGTACTAGTGGGTCATAAAAGGTTCATCAATAGGTCAATAGATGCGTCTCAAGGGCGTCAAAAAATATGCTAAATATCGTATTGTTGTATTTTGAATATCAAAAATGTTTTTCTTATATAAACAGTATAAATATTTTTTGAAACTTCATAAATCGGTACTGATAGGTCATAAAAGTTTCAGCAATAGATCGATCGATGCTTTCCAGAGACGCAAACAAATACGCTACATATCGTATTGTTGTATTTTGAATATCAAAAAAGTTTTTCTCATATAAACGGAATAAACCATTTTTTGAAACTTCATAAATCGGTACTAGTGTGTCATAAAAGGTTCATCAATAGGTCAATAGATGTGTCTCAAGGGCGCCAACAAATATGCTAGATATCGTATTGTTGTATTTTGAATATCAAAAATGTTTTTCTTATGTAAACAGTATAAATATTTTTTGAAACTTTATAAATCGGTACTGGTGGGTCATAAAAGTTTCAGCAATAGATCGATCGATGCGTTTTAAAGACGCAAACAGATACGCTACATATCGTATTGTTGTATTTTGAATATCAAAAAAGTGTTTCTTGTATAAAAAAGGTGAAATTTGTCTTTTTAAATCTCTCAACGCAAAAAAATTGCTTCTAAATGTTCGATCTAGCTCAAAATCCTACTCGACCTGAATATCAATCGGAGCTACACTTCGTCCAAATTTCATGATCTTAGCTCTTTTACTTTCCGAGATACGGTGAAAAGAAAAAAGTTACATGCACACACACACGGACATTTAACAAAAAATTTATTTTGAGCTTATGGGGTCTAATTATATCAAAATATGTTAAAAAAGTATATTTGAAAATTTAGGTCATTACAAACCTCGCTCTATGAGGAAGCAAAATTAAAAGAAAGAGCAAGGAGAGAAAATATCGCCGATGAAATAAATGAATAGGGAGGACAAAACGGAAGTGATGGTAAAGAAAAGGGGTGACATGGAAGTGCGGAGAGAATAGAGGATGATCTGACGTGGAAAGAAAGGAATATGCAGTGTAAGTTCAGAAAAAGAGCAATAGAGGAAAGATATAATGGAAAAGTACGTGGGTTAAGTACGGGAGAATACAGATAGTATATGGTGGGATTGGGATGAAGAGAGGGAAAAGTTAGTAAAATGTGAGAAGACGAGAAAGAAGTTAAAAAAGGAACAAGAAAGGGAGGAAATGAAATAGTGAGCAAGAAAAAGAGATAAAAAATGAAATAAGAGAAGAATGGAGAATGTTTTACTGGAATGTAGCTGGCTTAGAGAGAAAGAATAGGAAGTTTATGAAAAATTTGGGGCAATAGGAAGTTGTGGTGATGATAAAGGCGTGGCTAGATGAAAGGGGGTAGGAGAGAGTAAATGAAAGGGTACTGTGATGATACATGTGGGAGGTACAAGAGGCCAAGGAAAAAAATTAAAAAGGCAGAGCAATAGAAGGAATGTTGATGAGAATAAGGGAAGATTTGGCAGGACGAAAAAATAAGGTTTGAAAGAACTAAAAGTAGGTTCAATGAAAGAAGAGATAAGGAAAAGAGAGGTGGAAGATAGTAGGGGTTTATATAAATGGATATATTGAGAGGAAAACAAAGGAGTGAAGGAAGATAATGGAAGGAAAGAAAGAAGGGGTGAAATTAATGAAAAAAGGAGACATCAATGAAAGAACACGAGAAAAAGGAGGAAAAGAATGGGGAGAGGAAGGGGATGGGTCTGGGAGGAATTACAAGGACAATGTAGTGAATGGAGAAGGTAGGAAATTCCTGCATAGATTAGAGGAGTTGGGATAGTTTATCTTGAACGGGAATATAGAGTTAGATAAGCAAGAACACACTCGTAATGGGGGTTAGGGCGGGGGCCGGGGGGGGGTAGAAATATACAGTTATGGACTACAGTTATGGATATACAGTTATTGACGATGAGGTAGGGGAAAATATAGGCAAAAATTATGGAGGGAGATGTGAACGAGGAGATGAGAATAGTGGTAGAGAAGAGTGAGGAAGGAAATAAGATAATGGAGAAATGGAAATAGGAGTGTAGAAGAATACAGAAGAAGGGAGAAAGAATATAATGAGTCATGTTAATGTAAAAAAACGGAAGAAAACAAAAGGTTCGAGGAGGAGGTAAAAAAGGCAAGCACTGAGGAAGAAGTAGGGACAGTAAATAGAGAGAGGAAAAAAGAAAAAGAGGTAATAAGGATATTTAAATGTTATGATGGAAGAAATATTGTATGGTATTGTTAGGAGGTGAGAAAAATAAAATAAAGATAGGGAAAGGGAGTTGAGTTAGAGATAAAGTGATACAGAAAGGCGGAAGAAAGAAGAATGAGGGCTGTAGAGCTAACGCGATGGGAATAAGAGAGTTTTTTAGAGATCGAGGGATAGAAGAAGGAGGAAATATAGACTACGAAGAAGAGGAAAGAAGAGATAGAGGAAAACAGGTAATAGATATATGGGCGAGGATAGAGGAAAAAGAGATGGACAAGAATAGTCCGAAATTAAGTAAAAGAATCAATGCATTGGGAGCAGGATCAGAAGAGTATGCGAATGGTTGGAGGAGGCATAAGAGCATGTATAAGATGGTTTTATGAGAGGAAAGGAGGAGAGAGGAGGATAGTAAGAGAATGTGAGGGAAATTATAGGGAAGGAGGGACTAGAAGACGAATGGATGAAGGAGGTACAAAAAGCTAGATCAGTTGAAGAAGAAAAAGAAGGGTGTGTGAGGAAGAGGGAATGTAAAGCATGAGTGGGAAGGCAAGGAGGAGAAAAAGGAAAGGGAAAAAAGAGGAATTCTTTAGAAAGGAAAAAGAGGAGAATAGGGAAAAGAGTGTGAAGTGATCGGCCTTAATGTCGGTAAGGTAGGAATTTATAATCAGAAACGGCCTTTATCTACTGATTCCAGTTTGAAATGGTTAACTTGGAAGTAAGTTAATTTAATTAATTATACATCATTACTATTAAATGCAAATATTTTTAAATTAAATTAACCAAATCTACTACATATTTGAAAAAAAGATTGAAAAAATGAGTGATGAGTTTTATTCCAGGAAAGAGTCACAGTGAAAGTTTCTGAGCACGTCTCATAAAAAAAGCTACTTTATCGAATTCTTGCTGAATTAACGAGCTTCTCGCCACCATAGTAAATTTTTTCGACGCAGTCATAATTCACACCGACCTCGAACATGATCGCTCTTCATCCTTGGAATAAGTATTCGAGCTACTGAATAAAATAATTTCGCTTTAGAGTCCAAGATTTACGAATCCACTGCGAAATCACTAAGGAGCCGTTCAAAAACTACGTCACAAAAAAATGTTGAATTTTCAAAAAAAAAAAAAAAAAAAATAGTTTAACTTTCGTGTATAAATGACGATTTTTTAACCAAATAGTTTAATTTTAAACCTCCAAAGACAAATTTTCATCCCAAAAGACAAATCTTTAACAACAAATTTTCCAAAAAATAATTGAATTTATAATAAGATCTATAAATTTTCAACAAAATAGTTTAATTTTTAACTAAAGATTCAAATTTTCAACAGAATAGTTGAATTTGCAACAACAAGAATTAATTTTTAACATAGAAGTTCAACTTTTAACGAAGTAGTTGAATTTTAAATCAAGAAAGATTAATTATCAACAAAAAATATAATAGTTGATATTTCATTTGAAAAAAGATTTTAATTTCAACCGTAAAAGATCAAATTTATAACAAAACAGAAGCATTTTCAAATAAAAAAGATGCGTTTTTAGCAAAAGTGTTGAATTTTCAACCAGGAAAGATTTTTCAGTCAAAAGAGGAAAAACAAATTTAACCGAATTTGTAAATTTTCAAATCAAAAGGGCGAATTCTCTACAAAAAGTTGAACTCTCAACCAAAAAGTTTATTTTTAACCAAATAATTAAATTTTCTACATTCATAATAAAATTTTCAACAAAGCAGTTGAAGTTTTAATCCAAATATTGATTTTTGACATAAAAAGAAAACAAGTTTTCAACAAAATAATTTAATTTTCAACCAAGCAGATGGATCTTCAACTAATAAAATAAATTATTAACAAAGTAGATCAACTTTTAACCAAGTGGTTGAATTTTAATCAAGAAGATTAATTTTTTAATAAAAAAGACGAATTTAAAAGAAAATAGATCAACTTTGAATCAAATTGTTAAATTTTCAACTTTAAAACGATCAAATTCCAAAAAATGATGCAAAATTTAAAATTCAATTCAAAAAAATTCATTTTCATCCAAAAACAGAACGAATTTTCCACAACGTAGTTAAATTTCTAACCGTTTTGTAGATAATTCGATCTTTTGGCTTTCTTATTTCATAATTTTGTTGAAAATGAATGCATTTTGTTAACACTTTTTTTTTTACAGAACATTAATCTTTTTGCTAGAAAATTAATCTTTTTGGTTGAAAATTAAACAACTTTCTTGAAAATTCATAGTTTTTAGTTGAAAGTTAATCTACTTGGTTGAAAATGTAACTATTCCATTTTTAGAAAATTAATCTTCCTAGTTAAAGAGCCATCTTTTGGGTTGAACTCTTTTGTAGAAAATTCGATTCTTCAAATATTTATTATCTTAGTAGAAAATTCATATCTTTTTTCAAAAATCTAATTATTTTGTTGGAAATTTGTTTGTTTTTTGGTTAGGAAATAATTTTTCTAACTAAAAATATAACTATTCCACCTTTGGTTAAAAATTAATACCTTTTCATTTAAAATTTATCTTTTCTAGTTGAAAATTCATGTATTTTATTAAAAATTAATTTTTTTGCTTGAAAATGTAACTCATTGGTTAAAAATTCATCTTTTTTAGTTGAAAATTCAATTACTTGGTTGAAAATTGGACAATTGCATTTTCAGAAAATTAATCTTCCAGGTTAAAAAATAATTTTTTGTGTCAAGAATTAATTTTTTCAACTAACAATGTAACTATTCCACTTTTGGTTGAAAATTGATCTTTTATACTTGAAAATTCATATATTTTGTTAAAAATTCGTCTTTTTTGGTCGAAAATTAATCTTCTTGTTAGAAATTTCATCTTTTTGGTTGGAAATTTAACTATTTGGTTCAAAATTCATCTTTTTTAGTTGAAAGTTAATCTACTTGGTTGAAAATGTAACTATTTCATTTTTAGAAAATTAATCCGGGTTGAAAAACCATATTTTGGGTTAAACTCTTTTGTAGAAAATTAGTTTTTTTTATAAATTTATTATTTTAGCTAAAAATCGAACTATTTTCATGAAAATTTAACTTTTTTATTGAAAAATCAACTTTTTGGTTGAAAATTTAACTATTGAATTTTTAGAAAATTAATCTTCCAGGTTAAAAAATCATCTTTTGTGTTAAACTCTTTTTTTGAAAGTTTCTTTTTTTAAGGTTCATATTTTTAGTTCAAAATTCATCTCTTTGGTTGAGAATTTTACTATTTTGTTGAAAATTTGTTGTTTTTTTGGATCGAGAAATTATTTTTTTAACTAACAATGTAACTGTTTCATTTTTTGTTAGAAATTAATATTTTTTATTGAAAGTTGTTCTTTTCTAGTTGAAAAGTCGTGTATTTTGTTAAAAATTTGCCTTTTTTGTCGAAAAAAAATCTTGTTGGATGAAAATTCATCTTTTTTAGTTGAAAATGCAAATGTTTAAGTCTTAATTAATCTGGTTTGGTTGAGGATTCAACAATTCAGAAGGAAATTTAATTATTCGGTTGAAAATTAACTTTTTTTGTTAAAAATTCATATTTTTGGTAGAAAATTAACTTGAAAAAAAATTATATTTTCGGTTCGAAAATTCAATCGTTTTGTAGTTAGATCATCCTTCTGGCTTTAAATTTCAACCATTTTGTTGAAAACTAATGTATTTTGTTAAAAATTTGTATCTTCTGAGTTCTGGTAGAACATTAATCTTCTTGCTGAAAAATTGATCTCTTTGGTTGCAAATTTAATTATTTGTTTAAAAATTCATATTTTTCCAACATCCATTTCCTTTGGTTTAAAATTTAACTTTTTGTTGGTAATTTGTTGTTTTTTTTTTCTTTGAATAAAAATTAATTTTTGCATCTGAAAATGTCATTTTTACACTTTTGGTTAGAAATTTATCATTTATAAGTTGAAAATTCATGTATATTGTTACAATTTCGTCTTTTCATCAAACTTGTTTGTTGAAAATTCAATATATATTTCGACTTGAAATTTTAGGTATTTAATGTGCTTCACATTAAATTCAATATGGCATTTACACCAATTTTATTTGGAACAATTTTCTTGGCGAAAGTTTCGGATAGGAATTCATTCCAAATCATTCCGTAATAATCCGAATCATTCCGAAATCTTTATCCGAACCAATCCGCATCTATTTGAACTAATCTGAAAAAAGTTTTCAATTTCGTTTGATCAAAATTAGTTGGAAATTAATCCGACTCAATCCGGTTCAATCCGAACTTCCAATCTGAATCAGTCCGAACCAAATTTTCAATCCGAATTAATAAGAAAAATATTGAAAATTCAAATATTTGTTTGAAAATGTATGCTTTTTTTTGAAAATTCATCTTTTCTGGTTGAAGATTTATCATGTTAGGTGAAAATTCTCAAATTTAGTTCTAAATTAATTTTTTTAATTCACATTTTCGAGTTCAAATTCGACTAGTTTGTAGAAAATTCTCCTTTAGCTTTAAATACAAAAATTTTGTGGAAAATTAAGCTATTTGATTGAAAATTCACATTTGATTGAAAATTAAAATTTTTGGTTGAAAATTTAACTATTTTTTTGAACATTCAATTATTTGGTTAAAAATTAACAACTCATTTAAAAAACTGTATGGTAGAAAACTAATTAATTAAAGAGAAATAAAAAATTGAAAATTTAACTATTTGGTTGAAGATTTATGTATGTTTTTGAAAATTCGTCTATTCTGGTTGAAGATTTATGAGTTCAAGTTGAAAATTCTGAAATTTAGTTCTGAATTTCTTTTTTTAATTTATATTTTCGGGTTCAAATTCGAATATTTTGTGAAAAAATTCCCCTCTGGCTTGAAAATTCAACAATTTTGTGGAAATTTGAACTACTTTATTGAAAATTCACATTTCATTAAGAATTCAAATTTTTTGATGGAAATTGAACCATTTTTGCAGAATATGCAACTATTCGTTTAAAAATTGAAATACTCATTATATAAGTTAACTATTTAGTAGGAAATTAATTGGATAAAAAGAAATGAAAAATTCAACTATTTGGCAGAAATTTATGTTTTTTTTTGTTCTTTTTTTCAAATTCGTCTTTTCTGGGTGAAGATTGATCATTTTAGTTGATAATTCTTAAATTTAGTCTTCAAATTCATTTTACAATTCATATTTTCGGGTTCAAGTTCGGCTATTTTGTAGAGAATTTCCCTTTGGCTTGAAAATTCAACAATTTTGTGGAAAAGTAAACTATTTGATTGGAAATTAAAATTTTTGGTTGAAAATTGATCAATTTTGTAGAAAATTCAACTATTTGTTTAAAAATTGAAATACTTATTTTATAATTTAACTATTTAGGAGAATATTAATTGCTTAAAAAGAAATCCAAAATTGAAAATTCAACTATTTGTTTGAAAATTTATGTATTTTTTTGAAAATTCGTCTTTTCTGGTTGAAGATTTGTCATATTAGTTGAAAATTTTTTAATTTAGTTTTCAATTTCTTTTTTTAGTTCATATTTTCGGGTTCAGATTCGAATATTTTGTCAAAAAATTCACCTTTGGCTTGAAAATTCAACAATTTTTTGGAAAATTAAACTATTTTTATTGAAAATTCACATTTCATTAAAAATTCAAATTTTCGGTTGGAAATTGAACTATTTTTGCAGAATATGCAACTATTTGTTTAAAAATTGAAATACTTATTTTATAAGTTAACTATTCAGTAGAAAATTAATTGGATAAAAAGAAAAAAAATTCAACTATTTGGTTGAAATTTATGTGTTTTTTTTTTTTTTTTTGAAAATTCGTCTTTTCTGGTTGCAGATTTATCATATTAATGGAAAATTCTTAAATTTGTTTCTCAATTTCATTTTTTATTTCATATTTTCGGTTTTAAATTCGACTATGTTGTAGAGAATTTCCCTTTGGCTTGAAAATTCAATAATTTTGTGGAAAAGTAAACTATATGATTGGAAATTTAAATTTTTTGTTGCAAATTGATCAATTTTGTAGAAAATTCAACTATTTGTTTAGAAATTAAAATACTTATTTTATAATTTAACTATTTAGTAGAATATTAGTTGCTTAAAAAGAAATAAAAATTGAAAATTCAACTATTTGGTTGAAAATTGATGTATTTTTTCGAAAATTCGTCTCTTCTGGTTGAAGATTTATCATATTAGTTGGAAATTCTTAAATTTAGTTATAAATTTTTTAAATTCATATTTTAAGGTTCAAATTCGACTATTTTGTAAAAAATTTCGCTTCGGCTTGAAAATTCAACAATTTTGTGGAAACTGAAATTATTTGATTGAAAATTTACATTGGATTAAAAATTCAAATTTTTTGTTAGAAATTGAACTATTTTTGTAGAAAATTCAACTATTTCGTTAAAAATTAAAAATTTGTTTGTTGGAAATTGAACTATTTTGTTAAAGTCATATCCTCCTTTTGGATTGAAAATAGATTTTTCTATAGCAAAAAAGTCATCTTTAGTGGTTGAAAATTAACTTTTTTGTTGAGAATTTAACATTCTTAAAAAAATCGCCTCTTCGGCTTGAAAATTTAACTTTTCGGTTTGAAGTTAAATTATTGTATTGCTCATTCAACAATTTCGAAACAATTCGAATCATTTCAAAATCTGTATCCGAACCAATCCGCATCTATCGGAACTAATCCGAAAAAAGTTCTCAATTTCGTTCCATCCAAATTAGTTAAAAATTAATCCGACTCAATCCGGTTTAATTCGAACTTCCAATCCGAATCAGTCCAAACCAAATTTTCAATCCGAATGAATCCAATTCAATCCAAACTCGGACTCATTCGGATTGCAAATTCAGTATATATCAATCCGAGTTGGGATTGATTCGGATTCATTTAGATTGAAAATTTGGTTCGGATAGGTTCGGATTAAACCGGATTGAGTCGGATTAATTTTGAACCGATTTGGATCGAACAAAATGTAAAACTTTTTTCCGATTGGTTCGAATTGAAAATTAACTATTTTGTCAAAAATTCATATTTTTTGTTTAAATTCAATTTTTTGGCAGAAAATGAACTTTTTTGTTAAAAGAAAATATTTTTGATTTGAAAATTAAACCTTTTTGTAGATAATTCATTCTTTTGGCTTTCAAATTCTACAATTTTGTTGAAAATGAATGTATTTCATTGAAAGCTGGTGTTTTTTTTGTAGAAAAGTAATCTTCTTGCTGGAAAATTCATCTTTTTGGTTGAAAATTTAAATATTTGGGTCAAAATGAATCTTTTTTAGTTGAGAGTTAATCTACTTGGTTGAAAATGTAAGTATTTCATTTTTAGAAAATTAATCTTCTGGGTTAAAAAACATATTTTGGGTTAAAATATTTGGTAGAAATTCAGTTTTTGTGAAGATTTATTATATTAGTGGAAAATTAAACTATTTTCATTGAAATTTGACTTTTTTTTATTAAAATTTAACTTTTTTATTAAATCTTCATCTTTTTGATTGAAAATTTAACTCATTGATTAAAAATTCACCTTTTTTAATTGAAAATTCAAATACTTGGTTAAAAATTTGACTATTGAATTTTTAGAAAATTAATCTTCCGGGTTGAAAAATCATCTTTTGTGTTGAACTCTTGTTGAAATTTTTTTTTTTCAAGATTCATCATTTTAGTTCAAAATTCATCTGTTTGGTGGAAAATTGTACTATTTTGTTGAAAATTAGTTTTTTTTTGATGCTGAGAATTTATTTATTTAACCAACAATGTAACTGTTTCATTTTTAGTTAAAAATTGATATTTTTTATTGAAAATTGATCTTTTTTAGTTAAAAAGTCATGTATTTTCTTAAAAATTTGTCTTTTTTGTTCAAAAACAAATCTTGTTGGATGAAAATTCACCGTTTTCAGTTGGAAATGTAAATTTTTGAGTCTAAATTAATCTGGTTTGGTTGAGTATTCAACAATTTAGTAGAAAATTAAATTATTTGATTGAAAATTAACTTTTTCAATCAAAAATTCATATTTTTTGTTTAAAATTTCAACCATTTTGTTGAAAATTATCGTATTTTGTTAAAAATTTGTATCGTCTGGTAGAACATTAATCTTCTTGCTAAAAAACTGATATCTTTGGTTGCAAATTTAACTATTTTGTTTAAATTTCATCATTTTTAGTTAAATGTCCACTACTTAGTTGAAACTTGGACCAGTTTGTTAAAACTTGATATTTTCTTAAGATTCATCCTCTTTGGTTCAAAAGTTAACTTTTTTGTTAAAAATTTGTTGTTTTTTTTGTTAATAAAAATTAATTTTTTCATCTGAAAATTTCATTTTTCTACTATCTGAACTAATCCGAAAAGTTCTCAATTTCGTTCGATCAAAATTGGTTAGAAATTAATCCGACTCAATCCGGTTCAATCCGAACTTCCAATCCGAATCAGTCCGAACCAAATTTTCAATCCAAATGAATCCGGATCAATCGGAACTCGGATTGATATATACTGAATTTTCAATCCGAATGAATCCGAGTTCGGATGGACTTGGATTCATTCGGATTGAAAATCGGTTTAGATTAATCCGACTTCGGATTCCTTCGGATTAAAAACTTGGTTCGGACTGATTCGGATTGGAGGTTCGGATTGGACCGGATTGAGTCGGATTCATTTTTAACTAATTTGGATCGAACGAAATTGAGAACTTTTTTCGGATTAGTTCAGATAGATGCGGATTGGTTTTGATACAGATTTCGGAATGATTCAGATTGTTTCGGAATGAATTCCTATCCGAAACTTTCGCCAGGGAAATTCTTCCAAATAAAATTAATGTAAATGACATATTGAATTCAATGATTGAATGCCATAATGATTGAATGACATATTGAATGATGATAGGGATTTATTCCGAAACAATACGAATCATTCCGAAACATGTATCCGAACCGATCCGCGTCTATCTGAACTAATCCGAAAAAGATCACAATTTCGTTCGATCCAAATTAGTTAAAAATTAATCCGACTCAATCCGGTTCAATCCGAACTTCTAATCCGAATCAGTCCGAAGCAAATTTTCAATCCAAATGAATCCGAATGAATCCGAGTTCGGATGGACTTTGATTCATTCGGATTAAAAATCGGTTTAGGTATAACTGGGAAGTGATCTGCGAGATTTCTAAAAAAATGTTAAGGAATTTTTTATTTTGAGAAATTAATTTTAATTAAGAATGGAAAAGGATTTAAATTTTTTTTTAATAATCCCCTAAAATTTCGAAGAGCAATGCAGAAGACTTTGAAACAAAAATTTTCAATTTTGACTGATAACCAAATTCTACAAAGAATGCGAGTAAGTTTAAAAGATGATCAGAAGTTTCGAAAAAATACAAAAATAATTTTTCACTTTTAAAATTTTTTAATAATTTTAAACAGAATGTAGATTTTTAAACATTGCGAACAAAAAATTTAGCAGCTTTTTAAGAATTTTGAAAGGTTTCAAAAGAATAAAAAAATTTTCTTATGATTTCCCAGAAAATTTGTAATTATACATTCAAAAAGATTTATAAAATTATCAAAAAAGAATCTGTAAGAGTTGAGAGCAATTTTTAAAATTTTTTCAAGATTTATACATAGATAACAATTTTAAATATATTTAGAAATTTTATCATTTTTGAATGAATTAAAAATATTTAAAAACAGAAAACTTTCCGATTTATCAAGTATTTTTTAATATCTTCCAACTTCTGCGTGCCCTAAATATCTTTTAAGCTGATTTAATTGTTTTCTAAAGTTGTTTAAAATCCTATTTAATAAAAAAAAAATTTCTTCAACATTTTCTAGATAATTTTTTGACAAATCTGAAAGTTTCAAAAATGTTTTTGAATTTTCTTAAGAAACCTAGAAAAATTATGTTTCTGTAAACTTATAACAGATAAAAAAAAATAACTACATATTCAACATTTTTATATTGTACTGAAAATGACTGGTTGCGAATAGAAATAAAAATATTTTTTAGTTTAAATATCAACTATTACATTTTTCGTTGAGAATTTATATTTTTGGTGGAAAATTGAACTATACTTGCTTAAAAATTAAGCTACTTTGTTAAAAATTCAGTTTTTGGGTTGAAACAAATTAAAAAAAAATCATATGAAATCAAATTAATTAATTTAATTAGTTTCTTTAATTTATCTCTGTTTTTTTATTTTTCTATGATTTTTCTATACTGTCTTAAATGAAGTACAATTTTTTTTTAAATCTTCTTTTCAGGTTGAAAATTCATCTTCTTGGTTGAAAGTTAAACAGCTTTATCAATAATTCATTTTCTTGGTTGAAGATTCATAATTTTAGTTGAAAATTCAACTGTTTGAAAATTAACTTTTTTGCTAAAAATTTATCTTTTTGAGTTGAAAATTCAACTATTTTGTAGAAAATTGGTCTTTTTGGCTTGAAAATTCCACAATTTTGTAGAAAATTCAACTATTTGGACGAAAATTCACTTTTTGTTTTAAAAAAATTATATTTTTGAGACGACAATTCGCTTTTCTAAATTGAAAATTAATAATTTTCAATAAAAATTTTAATATTCGATGGTTAGTTAAAGAGTGATCTTTTTTGGTAGAAAATTAATTTTCTGGGTTGAAAATTCAACTATTTGGTTAGAAATTCTTTATGATAAAAAATCAAATTTTGTTGTAAAACTTGCAACTGTGATTCAATTAATTTTTTGACAATTAATCTTTTTCGGTTAAATTATATTGTGTTTGATTTAAAATTTAAATATTTTTTTGTTGAAATATCAACTATTATATTTTTTATTGGAAATTCATCTTTTTAGGTTTACAATTAATCTGCTTCGTTGAAAGTTGAATCTGCCCTACTTTTTGTTAAAATTTTATTTTTTTTCTATTGAAAATTCAACTATTTTGTATACAACTTTTTTTTTCGTGGGTATTTAAATTTATATTGTAGGAAACTTAACTCTTTTTTAGAAGATTCGTTTTCATTATTAAAAATTGATTTTTTAAAGTGGAAATTCAGTAATTCCATTTTTGGTTGAAAATTGATTTTTGTAAATTTATAAATTCAACCATTTGGTTGGAAATTTATGTATTTTGTTAAAAATTCGTCTTTTTGGTAGAAAAAGAATCTTCTTGGTTGAAAATTCAACTATTTTATAAAAAAATTCTGTTTTTTGTTAAAAGTTTCTTTTTTGGGGTAAAAACTAATTTTTTTTACTTAAAATGTAACTATTTTATTGAAAATTAACTTTTTTGTTGGTACTTCATATTTTTGGGTTAACAATTCAACTACTTTAATAGAAAATTCGTCACTTTTGCTTGAAAATTCCACTATTTGGTCAAAAATTCAACTTTTTAAGAAAATATTTGCTTTTTTAAATTAAAAAATATTATTTTTCAATACAAATTAAACTATTCCATTTTTGGTTAAGAAGTAATCTTTTTTAAACTAAAAGTGGAAAATTCATCTTTTTTAGTAGAAACTCAAATATTTTTGTTAAAGATGCAACTTTTTGTTTGCAAATTAATCTGTCTTGGTTGAAGATTCAACTATTTTGCCGAAAATTCGTCTTTTTTGGTTAAATTATATTGTAATTGATTCGAAAGTAAAATCTTTTTTTGTTGAAAAATCAACTATTATAGTTTTAATTGGAAATTCATCTTTTTAGGTTTACAATTCAACTCCTTTGTTGAATGTTGGAATAATTTCGTGAAAATTGATTTTTTTGTTGTTGATAATTCATTATTTTAGTAGAAAATTCACCTCTTTGGTTGAAAAATGAATTACTTTGTTGAAGCTTCCCTTTTTGGGAGTAATAAATATTATACATTGAATATATTGAAATCAATGATTGAATGCCATATTGAATGATGATAGGAATATATTCCGAAACCATTCGAATCATTCCGATATCTGTATCCGATCCAATCCGCGTCTATCTGAATTAATCCGAAAAAGTTCTCAATTTCGTTCGATCCAAATTAGTTAAAAATAAATCCGACTCAATCCGGTTCAATCCGAATCAATCCAAACTCGGCTTGTTATATACTGAATTTTCAATCCGAATGAATTCGAGTTCGGATTGACTTGGATTCATTCGGATTGAAAAACGGTTAAGGTCAATCGAACTTCGGATTCAGTCGGATTAAAAACTTGGTTCGGACTGATTTAGATTAGTCCGAACCAAATTTTTAATCCGATTGAATCCGAAGTCGGATTCACCTAAACCGATTTTCAATCCGAATGAATCCAATTAAATCTGAACTCGGATTCATTCGGATTAAACATTCAGCATATATCAATCCAAGTTCGGATTAATTCGGATTCATTTGGATTGAGTATTTGATTCGGATTGAAGCGGATTGATTCGGATTAATTTTTAACCGATTTGGATCAAACGAAATGTAGAACTTTTTTCCGATTGGTTCGGATTGATTCGGGCTGGTTCGGTTACAGATTTCGAAACAATTCGGAATGAATTCCTATGCGACGATGGGGTCAGAAATAGGCTAAAATTGGTAACGCAGTTTATGGAGAACCCCTATGGGGCCTAAGGGACAATTTTGGTCTGCAGAAGAAAATATGCATAATGAAATTACAGCAGGTGTCTTCAAAACTAAGATAAAAATCTCGAGGCGGCATTTATCTTCTCGAAATCAAGCCACGCCCGTCATACCTCACTGTCCACGAATCAGTCAATGTAAATATACAACTTGTAACCGGGATGACCCGGTGTCATGGGGAAGGAGTCGATTAATCAAGTCTACAGCTCTGCATTATACCACAGTCGCCGATTGCGATAGTAGCGATATCCTCAGGATTGCTGATCGATTCTACAGGTGGACGAAATAAGAGAATCACTTTTTTCTGAGAATGGGTCATTGTTCCCTTTTGTCAATCCGACTGCTTTTCTGCGACCTGACGTGGGAATGACTGAAGAATGGGCCGATTTGATTTGATGCTTCTATTCTCAAAAGGACATTCTACGGTGCCTATTCAAAGCCAATGAGGAATCTATCTTCATCGATCCTCTTTGCACTTTATTGTTTGCCTAAAAGTAATATAGCGCCCTGAATATTTGGCGGTAGTATTATTTGGATGTCCACAATTTTAAAGTCACACGCATCATTCATAGACATTGTGAATATTTTTTAATTATCTTCGAAAATTATTTTGCCGCGGTTCGAACTCAAGAAAATCCCAGGAACAATTCGGTAGTATAGCTGTACGAGGACACTTACCGACCGATGGTAATTACCTGATGTCGGTAACTTAGCGTAGAACAGAATCTTGTTTGGTCGGTAAGTGTTCCCGCACATGTAGAGCTATACTACTATTGTTCATACTTCCTAATCTCACTGTTTTTATTGATTAAGACAGTAGTATAACTTTCAATCAAGTCCTTGCGAATTTTCAACCAAAAAAGATTAACTTACAAAAAAAAAGTTGATATTTTAACCAAGGAAAGATTTTTATTTTAAATTAGATACAGTTTAATTGACCCAAAAGAGAATAATTTTCAAAAAAATACTTGAATCCTCAACAAAGAAAGATTTTTTCAGTAAATAGAGAAAAAAAATTGCATCCAAAATGTGGAATTTTTAAGTAAAATAAGATACATTTTTAACCAAGTAGTGGAATTTCTAAGCTAGAAAGAAGAGCTTTTTACAATACAGTTGAGTTTGCAATTCAATAATTACATTTTCAATAAAAAAGATAAATTTTCAACCAAGAAGATTAATTTTCTACTAAAAAAGACGAATTCTCAACAAAATGCATAATTTTCAACCAAATAGTTGCATTTTCAACCACGAGGATAATTTTCTACAAAAAAAGATAAATTTTAAATAAAGTACATCAATTTTCAATCAAATAGTTGAATTGCTGAACTGAAAAAATCAATTTTTAACCACAAATGGATTAGTTAAATTTCCGCTTAAAAAAATTAATTTTAAATGAAATTTCCAAGACAAAAAGACGAATTTTTCATTCAACGAAATAGTTAGATTTTTAGTTGAATTTTCAATGAAAAATATAATAGTTGATTTTTCAATAAAAAAATATTTTTTTTTTTAATCAAACACAATATAATTTAACGAAAAAAGACCAATTTTTCGGCCAAATAGTTGAATCTTCAACCAAGACAGATTAATTTGCAACCAAACAGTTGCATTTTTAACAAACAAAATTTATTTTCTACCAAAAACGATGAATTTTCAAATTTTAGTTTAAAAAGATTACTTCTGAACCAAAAGTGGAATAGTTAAATTTGTATGAAAAAAGATATTAAGCAGGCTGTTCAGTTTCGACTCTTAGCTTGCATAAACCTTTGTGTCGTCCATGTACAGGAGGTGAGTAAGTTGAAACACAGCAACTCCCATCTCAATTTTGAACCCATCGGACGTGTTGTTCAGTATCCAACACAGTAGGTTAAATGATAAACAAAACATGCAACACAACAAGACAGTCAATCGTGACTTGGTCCTCGTAACCACGGGAGTCTCGACAGCAACCTTTTTGTTCTTCGGTGAGGACGTTGTTCTCCTCACAATATTTATACACGAAGTCAGAAATTATAGTAGTGAGATACTTCTGGAGGGTCGAGAGGCAGGTGGTTGGTCGATAATCACTAGGACTACCAGCATTTACCTTTTTGGGTATCATATACGTTACGCCCTCCGCCATAAAAGAGGGCAAGTGATCTTGGTTGTCCAAGATATTTTGAAGGGCCCCAGCAAGGGCGGGATGTAAAACCTCTAGGTATTTGCACCAGAAACTGTGCACCCTATTCACATCCGGTGCTTTCCAGTTCTTAGCCCTCATAAGGATCCAAGTTACATCAGATTCTGAGATGGATTTATTATTATTCATCCTAGGCAACCGTGAAACTCTGTGCTTTTCCAGATGGAACCACGTCGTGCCTAGTTGACTTGACCAATGAGTACTCCAGGTGCTCGACCAATATCTGGCCATTTCCTCTGCCCTAGGTGGTTCACAATAATTTTGAGTCTTGTTTTTGCGATCTGCAAGTCCGCGATAGAAACATTTTTCGTCTGTCAAAAAAGTCCTATTGCCATTCCTTCTCGCGATCGCTATCTCAAATCGTCGCAGTCGCGCTGACAGGACCATAAGCCTCTGTTTATTATATTCAATCACTTCATCCAGGTTCGTAGATAATCTTGAACTGATGTTATGAGGGCGAAGGATCTCCTCCACGTGGCGAGTCAGTCTCTGAGACCGATTGCCCTTTCGAAATTGGTACAACCGCCCCAGTGATGCTCTTATTTTACTAATATCGCATTGAAGTCGAAACTCACATGGAGGATCTGACATCTTTCTTGGGGCATAGTTGTTAGTAGTCTGGCCTCTGAGCTTTATGCCCATCATCCTGGCACACGCGACTGCAGCGCAATATGCAAAAGTCTGATCCTGCAACAAGCTCATATCCTGCTGCAAGAACAGAGGCAGTATCTCGGTGTTCAAGCCGCCAACTAACCGGAGAAGGTCCTTGTTGACTCTAAATTTCGGCAGCCTAAAGACTGTGGACCATGAGACAGTCGCCCTACTACATCTCTCAGATCCTGTCCCCGCTCGTCCATAGCGACTCGTGTCACGGGTATAAGAACCTCCTCTTCCACCGCATCTGCCAGGGGCGCTACAGGTGCTGCTAGTTGTTGTTGCACCTTTTTTTTATGTAACTTATTTCGACCTCGGATATAAGTTGGCGCCGCCTAATGGATCTTAATTGATTAGCAAGATGCTGTTCAGTTACTCTATGAATCAGTTTGGGATGAAGACCCACGAACAGACGATGTTGTTCGCTACTGACGGGTGCTCCTCGTGCCTTTGCCCGAAAAAGACATCTGATCACGTCTCATTCATTTCTGGCCTCTAGTTGTTCCACTTTTTGACCTGCGCATCCTGGAGTTACTGGCGGAATGTATTCTCAACCTCAGATCTTATACGGTTGATGGTTCTTGTAAGGCCTGCAATAATATTTTTTTTCCACAGTAAGTACGAATGATTCCGCATCGATTGAAATAAAATTCTCCTTTCTTTTGAATCCGTTAAATGACGCGTGTTCATTCCGAATGATTCCATGACATTCCCCCCTCAGTCCAAATTAATTCGTTTCCATCCGAATATAATTTCCATTCCTTTAGGATCCGTGTGATAAGTCGAACTCATTACGATTAATCCAGGCCAATTTCCAAAAAATAATTTTATTTTGAAAGTAAAAACAGTTGAATTCAACCAAAAAAGGTGAATTTTCAACCAATCAGTTGAGTTGAAGAAAAAGAATTTAAATTAATTTTTAACCAAGTATTTAAACATTTAACTAAGTAGTTATGCATTTTCAACAAAAAAATATTTTTAATTATGGCCATGAAATACTTACCCGATTCCTACCTTATCGACATTTGTATGGAACATTTCGGTACCGGTACTTTTCGGTACCGGTAGCCAACATTTGGCAAACGAAAAGGGAATAAACGCCAAAGCTAGGAACTCCAAAAGGACATAAGCGCGATCACTTGGCAAACTTTGGCGCTTGGGTCCTTTTTTGTGTATTCTGAATTCAATTTCTCCATGTCTGTTGAATTCTTCTTTTTTTCATTTACAAGAACATTAGACGTTGAAGAAGTTTTATTTTTATTAATTCTGAATTGAATTTCTCGTTGGATTCTTGAATTTTTAATTTTCAAAAAGGATAATATAAATGATTGGTTTATTATTTTGTATACATCTGCTTGGATCTTGGATCTTTGGATCCAAAACAGTGTCGTATTTATCAATTATCGAAATTATGCTAATTAATTTTTCAATGCGCATCGTCTTTCATGGTACAGGTAGAAAAAAGTGACACGTGAGTTTAGAAAATTACAGAAACATTTTTTCAATTCTGTTTACCCTAAGTCCTTTACCGTCTGCAGCTGGATTTTTATTAGAAGCGCTCGCATTCGCCTGAAAATTTGTTGAGAGGAGTGAAAAACTACAGAAAGCCAAAACTCCTGAGAACAGGCGGTTATCGACAGACGAGTTTGAATGTAAACATTTGATAGCACCGCGAGTGTTCATATTGATCGTCGGTGTCAATCCTCCCGAACGGAAGTAGTAAAATGCAGAGAAAATACGACTAAGCGAGAATATCGAACAGTCACCCAACCAAGCGCTAACCACGCCCGTCCACGCTTGATATTCGAGATCTCGATGAGTCGAGAATGAACACGCATCTACTGTCAACGGTGTTTATAAGGTGATATTTCTTGCTGATAACGCCGAACTGCTGAGTAATTCAAGTCATGAAAATTATGAAAATATTCAAAAATGTAGATATATGATATGTATTGTAATTTGTTGGCATTTGTGCCATTTCTTTTAACTCTACCAGAGTTATTACTTAGAGTGCATTCTCCTGGAATTACATGTGAAATTGAGCCATACGTATGTTTTGCGGCCGGACAACCCGGCCGAAAACACTATTCAGAGGATCGTTCTGATATATTGGTACAATCTCTTTGGCAACGTTGCCATTTATCCGTACTTTCACTCTTCCTATGCTATTATAAAGATCCGCTCTACGAGCCAGAAGTGGGAACATGAGCATTCGGTCAGCTAGGAATAAACCAATGACGTACTCGTTCCTGTCATCTGTCGCTACATGGCAGTGGTCTAGATCTACTTCTAAATCTATATCTCTGTAAGATAATGGTTCGAAAAATGGAATATTATAAATATGAAGTTCAGAAGGATGAACTGCATCAGGTTTATGTGGCCAAGTTAATTCTGCAAAGAGAAAGTTTAAGTAGGAAATTAATTATTGTATTAACTAACTAAATAATTAGTTCTTTCAATCTGAACGATTACAAATCGGAAATAAATATACTGCTATTAATAATGCACTTTAAATGATTTATATTATTATATTTACCCATAGGATTAGGGAAAATCAGAAAGATGAGGCACAGAACACTAAGTACGGTTCTCATTGTTTTGAAATAGGGAAAACGCTGTTTTGAAGAATTCTGATTAGAGACTAACAAAGCAATATATTTCAATATGTTTCAGCGTAGAAGACACTAGTCGCAATCTCATTGGTCCATCCAAATTATCTTTATACAAATAATCTAGTTCTTGCACGTCGCAAGAATATTTCAGATTTATGACACTGTTATGTATAATTTACAGGAATTTGAATAAGATATAACGCAATAGAAAGATCAGTATTTGTTCAAAAACATGATAAGATTGTTTCTTTCTATAAAAATTGAAATATTGGCACAAAGGTATTCGAGGTTAGCACTCTTAAAAATCTGTCACGATAATTCTTTTATATTTTAAGCTCGATTTTGAGAGTTTAAGCTCAATTAACTTTTTTTCGAGGTTTACAATTTTTTTGGCTAATAGTTTTTGAGATACAGTTTCGCAAATATGTCAGATTTATTTAAATGCTTCCTACATGAGGCTGTAACTTAAGAACAGCGCGTCTTAAGAAAAAACACAAAGAATAAAAAAATTTTTTTTGATTTATTTGTTATCAATTTTTTCAATCTGGAATAAAATTGTATAATTTTCAAACATAATAATTATATCATTTAATTTTTATTTGTCCATTTTAGCACGTGTCGTAGTACTGTCTAATTATTTCTCCATACTACATTTCAAATTGGCTTAAGAAATGAATTTTCCAATTCATGGAATTTATTTAGGTTGTTCCCTAGAGTCGAATGGTGTTCAATGCAATATTCAAACCACATAATCTAAAGGCAATTTTACTCGCGGTAGCAAAGCCGGCACAAAGCAGAATATCTTATTACAGATCTTATTGTAGGCTCCGGAAGCTACGATCATAGTTACTTAAAACAACCAATCCCCACGCAACTGTAACGTGCACGTTATCCACTGCTGCTCCCTCCATCCTAGAAGATAAATAAGAGCGGGAAATTTAGACTTCGTACAACACTGTTCCTTGTATTCAGGTCTCTAGCCACGGATGACAATACACGGCAGACGGGACAGTTGGAGATGAAGGTTTTACCTCTGGATACTTCTTTAGAGCTTCCAATCTTTCTAGCATGTTTTGAGAAACAGTGTTGATGGACCAGATGAAGTGATCCCAAGAGAACAGCCTTTTGCATCCGGCTTGCGACGGACTGAACCTGACACTGGCAAGCCGGGATTTTTTTGAGTTGGTTATGAAATAAAGCTTTCGTACCTTGAAGACAGCCAGTTATGGAAATTACAAGGTGGATGTTGTAACCCTGGTACAGCCTATTCAGCTCGAAAATAAGTGCTTGATATTTCGCCCGTTTTTCTCCCTCCTTTACAGTGATATCACCATCGGCTGGTGCCGAGAATTCCATCACTTAAATGATTTACGTCTTCAGACCTTGGAAGACAATATCATGCTTTGTAGCACCGATACGTTGAGCGGTGGAGAATGAGAAATTAGAGTAGTTCTAACACTGATCATTCTCCACAACAGACTCAAGTTCCCCCTGGACGTATGGTGAGACAGGCATTGGATCAACAACATAGAAGTGCCGAAGATGGTAATATAATACTTTTACAGTCGCATTGTTTCTCTCTATGTACCCGTAGCATGCATACTTTGAGCATCTAACGCCGTCTTTATAGGCAAAAAGAAATCCCTCAGTCTCCGATCTCAATCCAGCAGATTTCAGAAACATGTTGGACAGACCCATCGACAGCTTCTCTCTACATATAATGCCGTATAATAGCTTTAGCTTTAGAGTACCTTCTTACCGCCGCCTTATATAAAAAGGGGTTGACCTTATATTCTCTTCTGTTGGGCGGGCCACATAGGTATCCAGAGCTCTTGCCTCGGAGCACAGTGGATAGAGGCAAGAGGAAGATGCAGAAAAGTATCGGACTTAGAGAGTCTCTTTGGAAGACCCCCCTCTTATATGTGATATAGCTGGTAGTCACTTGTCTTTTGTCAGATGTTATGACAGTACTGCCAAAATAGAACTACTATTTCAAAACTATTTTTTTAAATCATAAATCCTATAGGCCCGTGTAGAAATAAAAAATACATCAAATGAAGCTTCCTGGTCATTGTGTCCCAAAAATTAATTAGAACTTCTAAGAACTACCATTTTTTTATCATCAACTATTATATTTTTTATTGGAAATTTATATTTTTAGGTCAAAATTTCCACTTCTTAGTTGAAAGTTCAAATACTTCCTAAAAAATTCCTTTTTTGCGTTATGACTGCCAGTAATTAAAAATGTATATTTTCTTTACTTCAGTTCATGTTTTGAAAATTCAGCAGTCATCCAGTTCTAATAGTGCTTCGCTGGAAGAGAGACGACAGGTGGCTAAAGATGAACATGCAGCAGACCCCGATTTTGCAAAACCCATGTCGATAGATTAATCTTTTACATCTTGTCTAAGTTCAGATTCAGATGCAGAAGCGACCCTAAATCCCTGAACGTCTGCAGCCGGATTTTTATTAGAATTGTTCGCATTCGCCTGAACCTTTGTTCAGAGGAGTGGAAGACCGCAGGAAGCCAAAATACTGAGCACAGCCGGTTATCTACAGACGAGTTTGAATGTAGACGTTCGATGGCGATAGCATCGAGCTCCCACGTCCATCCTCGGCCTCAAACCTCCCGATCGAAAGTAGTTAAAAGTAGCAAAAGCACGACTAAGACAGAATCTTGAAATGTCACCTACTATCCAAGCACTATCTACATCCGCCCATGCTTAACATTTGAGAGCTCGATGAGTGAATCTTGGCCATACGAATGTTTCGTGGCCGGAGAACCCGGCCGAAAACACTATTTAGAGGATCGTTCTCATATATTGGTAAAATCTCTTTAGCAATGTTGCCATTTATCCGCAGTTTCACTCTTCCATATTGATTTCCATAGCGATTACGAAGATCCGATCTAGGAGCCAGGAGTGGGAACAGATGTTCATGTCGAAATAACCCAATGACGAACTCCTGCTTCTCATCTGTTCCGACATAGCAATATTCTGGCTCTATTCTTAGAGCTATACCGTAAGTTAAGTGTTTGTAAAATGCAATATTATAAATCTGAAGCTCAGAAGGATGAACTGCATTCGGTTTATGTGGCCAAATTAATTCTGAAAAGAGAAAGTTTGAGTAGGAAATTTATTATTGTACTAACTAACTAAAGAATTAGTAAATATATCGACTAATTGAATTAGTAATTTCCCACTAATTATTCCGTGACAAAAATTTAGCGGACACTGCTTTGGGAGAAGAAAAGTTATTTCAATCTGAGCGATTTTGAATGTGAAATAAATATACTGCTTGTTAATAATGCAATTCAAATTATAGATATTATTATATTTACCCATAGGAATAGGGAAAATCAGAAAGATGAAGCACATAATACTAGTTACGTTTCTCATGTTTTTAAAATAAAGAAAACCCACTTTTGAAGAATTTTCGATATAGACAAATGAATATTCTTCAATATGTTCCAGTGTACAGGAAACTTGTCGCCATCTCATTGGTACATCTAATTTATCTTCATTTCTCTATTTTTCGTGCGTGGCAAACATACATCAGATTTATGACATTCTTATGTGTAATTTAGAAGGACTGAAATGAGATATCATGCAATACAAAGATGCGTATTTATTCTAAACTATGATAAGATTGTTTCTTTCGATTAAAAGAAAAGCATAAAGTGACGAATAGAGAGTACCTTCGATTAATTAGAAAATCACCAGGGGCCGATTACGTAGTCAACTGAGAATGTTTTTCCTATTACTCTTAAAATAATAATTTACAAGTTTATAATAATTAGTATAGTATTACCACAATATCACAAAATTACAATGCAATATTGAATTACTTATCACATTAGTCTTGTATCACCCAAACCTATTATATTAACAATTCATTTAATTTATCTCTTTCGCCTTTCTCTTAACTGCCCTGGCGTATCCGGTAAGGATGGAGTGCGGTTTACCACTCAGCGTTTTGCGTACTAAGTCTTCACGAGCTTTCCCGGTTTTTCCCTCCGCCCATTTTTGGATCTGCTTCACCCATTTATTATGTATTATCCTACCTGCTTCTTTGAAATTCCAAATGCGCATAACATCCTCCTGCTTAGTCTCACAAAGCCTACAAGAAACATCTGCAAAACCTTTATTTCCCGCTTTCCCTACATTTCCGCATCTAAGTCATTTTCATACTCTTTGCAATATTTCGGTCACCCAATTTCCCCTCAACCTACTTGCCTTTCATGTGCCAACCACTTCTTCACTTCTCTCAATGAATTACTTTCTACACCCTCTTCCTTTCCCTCTTCCCATAACCACCTCACTGTTTCTCCATCTCCCACCTCCATGCCTCCCTTCTGGGGAGGCATGGAGAAAGACATTGTCTTTGAAACAAATCTTGGTCCATGTATCATCACTCATCCCACAAATTCGCATGAAGTATCTAATGGCTCTTTTCCTAGACTTGATATCTACACTATGTCTGCCCGCTTCCATTCTCCAAATGTAATTTGGTGTTATGCCATCTAACGCATTCGTCATTTCAACAAACCAACCTTGTACATTGTACAACAGCTTCTCCTCTTTCACAACCCCAAATTTCCACCCCGTACATTCCTCCTTCTTTAACCAATGCCTTCCGTACTAATCATCGTTTCGTACTTCCATTCCTCTATTCTTACATATCTGCACACATTCTTGCCAACTTCAATAAGCTGCCCCCCCCCCTTCGCTTAACTCTTATTGTTAATACCTACCGCCACTTTAGAACTTCATACAAAATCCTTATCCAGCGACTTCATGAATGTGGTCTCTTTTTCGTTTTCAATCCATTTTTCCTGCACTATCACAATATCGTAGCACTTTAACAAATCCCACACTTCCTTAAGCCTGTGCCTTCCCGCAATATTCTACACCACCGCCGTAATGGTCCCCCTTCCTCCATCCAATAGGTCTTCGACGAAAAAGCTGCTCCATTTGGCACATCAAGTCATCTTCTATTATGATTTTTGTGTCCTCAGCTTGTGCTTGTTTTCCATAAGTCTCCGTTTTGTTGTCCATGAATCTAGTGTAATTGGTGAGCTACCTGTCGCGTGTCTCAGGTCCTTGATTATTATATTCACACCCATTAGCTCTAGTAATTCCACGCGGATCTCTTCACCAAAATTCCTCCCCTGGACCGGAATATTTTAACATATTATACAGTTTCTTCTAGTTAACCTCTCTTTTTGCTCCCACTAGCTCATTTTCGCTGACGCCCGACACATATCTGATCCCCAATTCCTCACTCCGGAACTGTCATCTCCAGCATGATCTCCCGCACGCACAGGACTCTGTCCATGCACGCTGTCATCCCTCTCAAGTTCCATTTGTCGTTCATTGTCACCCTGTCTTGAAACGATCCCCTCAACCTTATTTGTGTGGTCTAGGGGCAAAGAATAGACGAAAACCCCTCCGTTGTCGACTCGATTATTCGAATTCCCCTGGCCTTTTCTTCCCTCTGTGTACCTGTTTCCCTTGCCATTCGACTCTTCTATAGCATTTTCCTCGTCCTCCCTTGCCACTCGGAGCTGTTCCAGTCTATTTTGCAACTCTGCTAGCCAAGCTTTTACCTTTGTCAATTCCTCCAAGCATCGTTGCTCTCGTTCCCTTGCTTTGTTCAGATCTGCGACTGTGGTCGTCTCACTTTCTCGCATTTCCTCTAGACCATTCCTCACTTCCTTCAGCTGTTTTCGCATAATTTTTATTTCCCTCCTAGCTTCCGCGTCCCACCACTCATTCAAATATTTTACACAAAATTCCCCACATTCCTCTCCAAACTTTGTTCGCACCACTAACGAGCCAAAAAGATTATTCATCCAAAAAAGAAAAATATTTTATGTAAATTCTTATTTATTCTAAATTGCATTTCGTTGGGTTCTTGGTTTTCGCGAATTTTGTAAATAAATTTGAATGTTGGGCGTTTAAGAAAAATTTTAGTTTTCATTTCTTCCTAATTTAGTTTTCTGTTTTATTTTAGGTTCTTTTAATTTCCAAGAATTTGGTAGTTAAATTTGAATATTTTACGTTAAACGAGAATTTAAATGTTGATTTATTTTAAATTCAATTTTTCGTTGGATACTTGGCTTTGTTGGATTTGAGCTCCAAAATATCTAAATGGAAATGAAAAAGAAGAAAATAAATGAAAATAATAAAAGTGAATAAATAAAAACATGAAAAAATGAAAATATCGTAATATATTATTTGAATACAAGAATATCATCAGTTTCATTTCTTTCAAATTTTTGAAAAAGAAATCAATTCGGAAGCCCCGTGAACTTGTTTATTCTTCACTTATTTCCTGTTCTGTACTTTCCGAATATTTTGCAACTAAAAATTCTGTAATAATAAGAAGTTCTGGCTTGTATGACAGAGTCCAGAGTCTGACTCAGCATCTGCTCCATCTAGTCGACCAGACTGGCAGGAGAAATGATCAGACCTGACGAAAAACAGAATCTGGTAAATAAAGGAACCAGATTCTGGTATTTAGTTCAAACACTAGTAATTAATGCAGAAATTAATTAATGGAATTGAAAATCTAGCAACCGGAAATCTGAACGATGCACAAGTATTCCAAAACATTCAACAATCTCCATTTTAGTATTATTAATTATTCAAACAATTTTTATAAACAAATTGAGAGTTTGGGTATTTTTGAACGAATAGGATCAATTTTTTTACGTAGTCAACTAAATAACTTTTTTCGATTACTCTTAAAAAAATAATTTACAATTTCATAATAATTATTATAGTATTTATTTCTTCATTATACACTCCTTTGAGTTTTACCATATGTGTATCCCTCATCATATAAACTTAAAATCCCTTTATAACAATCGTCACCTATTACGAAAATAATTCGCAATTACCATAATATCATTCAATTACAATGCAATATTGAATTACTAATAATACTAGTCTTGTATCACCCAAACCTATTATATCACCAATTCATTTCATTTCTCTCTTTCGCCTTTCTCTCAACTGCCCTGGCGTATCCGGTAAGGATGGGGTGCGTTTTACAACTCAGCGTTTTGCGTACTAAGTCTTCACGAGGTACCATACGACTCTGCATGGACGCTCGCCGTCTGGACGAGATATTAATTGAGGATTCGGAATGTCCAGAACCAGCAGAAGTACTCTTCCAAAAGTGCAAAGGGATGAACGTCATGTGGAATCTCGACATGACTAGCAGTTTCTGGCAGGTGCCACTACATCATAATTCCAGGAAATACACAGCTTTTCAATACCGTGGACGCAGCTACGATTTTCGAGTCGTGCCGTTCGGTTTAAAAACGAGCACGGCGGCGCTCGTTCAATGGTTGGATCAAGCGCTACGTGGACTCGCAGACCAGATAATTTCATTTGTGGATGACACGTTAATCACGTCAGAAACTAATTAATTTCATCTGGAACACATCAATGATATTTTGGAACGGCTTGAAAACAATAACTTAACGTTAAATATCACCAAAACACATTTCTTTAGAAAAGGAACATAGTTTTTAGGCTTCATACTTACCATAGAAGGTGTGAAACCGGATCCATAGAAGATACAGAATATTCAGGACTTTCCAGCACCTCGAAATGTCAAACAACTGAAAAGTTTTCTCGGACTCATCAACTTCCATTCAAAATTCAGGAAGGAGCTTTACTTTCCGGATCCGAGAAATGGGTACTACCTCGAAACGGACGCGAGTAATTATGCACTCGGTGCAGTCCTATACCAGCTAAACGACAAAAAAGAGAAAGACATCATCACTCTTGCAAGCCGTACGTTAAGAGGACCAAAGTTGACATATTTTACGACGATAAAAGAGCTACTGGCGATCACGTGGGCTCTACAGAAATTTCGCACGTACTTGAATGGAGCAGAAATTATAAACAGGACTGATCAACGGGCCCTCAAATTCCTAAAAACGTGCAAATTTGTAAACGATAGAATGACGCGATGGATATTAGCAATACAATATTATAAAATCAAAATCTGGCACTTAGCGGGGAAAGAAAACGTCATGGCGGATGTACTGAGCAGAATAAATGACAGTCAAAGCTATAAAAAAATCATCACAAGAACTATAGGAACCCGCATTATCAAGAGAACCTTCAGGAATTTTATCCATGGATTTTTTGACCCTTTAATTAAAGCGAAATATGGATATGAGCATCTACTGCTCATGATAGACACCTTCACGAAATACACGCAATTATACCCGATGCGGAAAGCAACCAGCGAAATTGCAACCAAAAAATTAGATGACTTCATAGTAAATACGTCGTCCGTGAGCGAACATGGTAGAGAGGGAATATCGAGAATTGGCCCGGATATTCAGAACCTTCCTACCACCGGACCGACATGGTGGATGGTATTTTCATTTGGAAAATATCGAAACTATAATCCACGAATCACACCATGACACGACCTAGATAACCCCGCAAAGGCATGTAATGTGTCAAATACTACGGCAGGCACCATGGCGCAATTTCTCTCTCTCTCTCTCTATGAAGGGCCATATCGAGTAAAGAAACGAGCAGCCACAAACGTCTATATTCTAAGCAGCACAAAAAATGAGAAAGAGAGGGGCATTAACATGCCAATGATCTTCGGGTAGGTCAGTACTGACCCAAAGTCGAGGGTGCCGGACGCAAGCACCCAAGTAGAAGCAATCGACGTTCTTTTCTGAATAGGGATTCAGTGCAACATGAACCTGGAGAAAGGAAAAATCTTCACACCGGAGGCACACACTTATAAAGTCTTGAAAGCCAGGGCTCGCTTTATTACCACATTCAAAGGAAAAGACACTTTACTACCGAACACACCGGAGGATAAAATTATTTTATCACGGCCATACATCCCATACACAGAGACAGGAGAGGTTCTCTGGGAAAAAAACACACCATCCACCGATCAATTGGAACCAACGCAGACTATCACGCGTGAAAAAGCCACCTCGGCACCTTCACCACCCCATTCCATAATAGAAACTTCCAGTACATCAGACAAGGTAGAATTTTCATATCAAAAGGAGACACTGCCTGCCGACCCACAGGAACTTGGATCAAGTATAACGCATGAAGAGGCCGAAGCAACACTGCCACCCTCCACATCCGAGACAGGAGCATCCGCCCAACGAAAGCAGACAAAGATTGCATGTGGGGAAGCACCACAACCACAAGTCGTTGCACCCCGCGAAAAACTGGCGGAGAGTGAAAGAATCGAGGAGGAAATATGCCAAAAATTAACCATCCATTGCCTCGGGCATATAGGACTCCGGGAACCGGAAGTCGCGATGAGAGAAGAGGTAAAGGAGAAACAGCTCAGCGAGACGGAGGAGGTATGGCTCGACAACAATGAGGAAAAAGCATACCGGAAGCAGAAAAGAGGATTCTACTTCGTAAGGAAAAGTAGACATGACGGATTAGTCGAAGAAATCGTCTTTGACAATAATTTACGACCAGAAAAGCAAGCCCGTTTAGAAGTAAAAAAAGACGTCGCGGAGGGTAAGAAAGTTGCTGGAAAAGGGAAGTTAAAATTCGAGGACGATCGACCAGGTGCCAGAAAAGCATACCTAAAGGGCAAAAAGGACAAGGCACAACAACAGAGGCAGGAAGAAAGTGAAAAAATAAACGAAAGATCCGGAGAAATAGCTTCTGGTGAGACGAAATCTATGTGGGAGGAGTATGGCGCCTGGGATCCAGCACAGGGAAGGCCTCTAGCGGAAGACTGGAATTTTATTGAAAGAAAGTATATATCAAAGTATATATAAGTATATACAAGTATTGTTTTTATTATTACGACGTTTTTTTAATCTTCTTAGGCTAAAAGTCGGATTTTCTTGGCTTCTTATCGCATATGTTTTTTTTTCTAATATATCTTTCTTTCAAGCGTTCGGCTTCAAGTTGGGGGGCAGTTTTAACCTGCGAGTTACAGGGTTAGCCTCAATGTAGGCAAAAAATCTAACTCCTGCATGATTCTAAGACTGTTTAGAAAAGATATTTAATTTTAAAAAGTGGTCTTCGTTTGTCCGAATCGAGCTAGAGAATTTTATTTTGAGTGCTCACGAGCAATCGCATTTAATATTGTGGCAGACTTCCACTTTTAGAGTTTAATCTTTTTGGCGAAAGGCCTTTTTCTATTTTGAGATAATGAAATTTATACGAGGTTACTGTATTTGCATTATTGAGCACGGTCTAGGTTTTACCGAAACTCACGTCAGCATAACCAAATATAATAACTAAACGAAGCTAGTAATCTTATTTCAATCCATTTACAAACAGGCGAGGAGCCGTACTGTTCTACCTGGTTGCGAAAATCATTCAATACGAATAGTAGACAAGAAGTATTTAGTGTGAGAATTAGACTATTAAGGAATTATCCCTTTTTGTGCTATAGTGCCGATTATAAACAATTTAGTGTGTTATGACTTGCGGTTTTGGGTTGACGAGACAACCCTAAATATTTAAATGTCTCGTTTTGTAGATTAAGTCTTTAGAGAGATCTATTTTAAATATGTGAATATTAAGAGCAGTAAGAGAAAACACTGAAAATTGAACAAAAATAATTATTTCATGGATTTGTATTTTATAATTTGACAATTTCATTATAAGGTTTGGAAAATGCGAATTCTCAGTGAGTACTGAAACTGCCCGATGCGCATATTTCCTAATTTTATCGAGCGAGATTAAATACCAAAGTTATCCTGAGAAAGACTTACCAGATTTATGGTTCTTTTTGACACAAATGAAATTCCTCCTGTACGAGGTGCGATTAATTTTATTATTACTCTACATGATCGATAAGATGAGAATAGCCAGAAATTAGGGGCCTGATTGTAAAAATAGCTTAGCGTTGAATTCTTGACCCTTAAATTTTCAAGAAAGCTTAACATTTGGGATCTCGATGAGTTGACAATCACCACGCAGCTACTGCCATCGGTGTTTATTAGGTAATATTGCTTGCTGATAATGCTGATCTGTTGAATAATTGAAGCAATGCAAATTATGAGAATATACGAAAATGTAGATATGTGCCTCATATATGACATGTATTGTAATTTGTTGGCATTTTTTTCATTTATTTTAACTGTACTGTAAACTCGTGAAACTTGGCCGCACGAATGTTTCGTGGCCTTTCAAGCGGACCGAAAACACTATTCAGAGTATCGTTTTCATATATTGGTAAAATCTCTTCAGCAATGTTGCCATTTATCCGTAGTTTCACTCTTCCATAGTTATTTCCACGGTGATTACGAGGATCCGATCTAGGAGCCAGGAGAGGGAACAGATGTTCTGTTTGGAATAATCCAATGACGTACTCTTGCTTCTCATCCGTTCCGATATAGGAATGCCCTGACTCTATCGGTATAGCTAGACCGTGGAAATTTAAACTTTCGTAGAATGCAATATTATAAATATGAATAACAGAAGGATGAACTGCCTCCGGTTTATGGGGCCAAATTAATTCTGGAAAGAAAAAGTTTAGGTAGGAATTAAATTATTGTATTAACTAACTCAAGAATTAGTTAATATATATCGAATTAGAAATTTCCTATACTAATCATTCAGTGACAAAGATTGAGCGAACACTGCTTAGGGAGAAGAAGAGTTACCCCAATTTGAAGGATTTTCAATAGGCGATAAATATACTGATATTAAATCATACACTTTAGATTAAAAATATTATTATATTTACCTATAGGCTGAGGGAAGATCAGAAAGATAAAGCACAGAATATTAATTATTGTGCTCATTTTTTGAAATAAAGAAAACTCACTTTTAGATAATTTTTTAATAGAGACTAATGAATATTCTTTGATATGTTCCAGAGTAGAAGACACTTGTCGCAATCTTATTGGTCCATCGAATTTATCTTCACATATATATATATATACTCTCTTTCTCGCATGTGGCAAATATACTTCAGATTTATGACATTCTTATGTGTAATTTAGAGGGAGTGAAATAAGATATTGCGCAATAGAAAGATCTGTAATTATTCTAAGCTATATGATAAGATTGCTTCTTTTCATCAAAATATACTGATATCGTAAAAAATAGAGAGTACTTTCGATTAATTTGAAAATCACCAGGGCCGATGTATTTGGACAGGCTGATTACGAATATGATAGTTGAAGTACCCGAAAATTTAATTTTCCACGCAAAACCCGAAAAACTGGATTTTGAAACAGTTATTTGTGTGTGTGTGTGTTTTTTAAATGTGAAGTAAATAAAAAAAGTGTCTTATAAAGTTGTAGAATATAAAAAGGTAGATACACTGTTAGAAATTTTTGTAGGAATTTTCAGTGACGAATCAGTAAAGCTTTATGCGGAAACCGTTTCTAAATTATCCTAGGCAGGAACAGAAATTTCAGCAACGGTAACTGCATAGAGATTTAGTCATAGTTTATAGTCTGCGGGACCTAAACTAAGGAGCGAAACTTCCAGGGGGTAATAGCAAAGCCCCCTGGAATATCAAGAGCGCGAGTCCTGATGCTCCCAAGCCATGATGGGAATGCCGTATCAAGGGCTGAATGGCAGCAGGGTTATCAAATCCTTGAACACCCCAACATGTCCCCGTCAGACGAGGCGGACACATCGGGGTCAGAAAGGAGATTACTTAACGGAGATTTTGGGGCACCAGGTCGGATCCCATAGTATGTACACCCGCCCCCTGCAAGCGGAACTCTGCAGGGGGCGTTTTTTACTTCCCTAGCTACTCGTGGGGCAAAAATTAAAGGGCCCCTCAGAGGCCGTCTACCTTGGCGGTGCGCAGTCATCGAGAGCTTGAACAGTGCGGCTCTCGAAAACCAAGGCAGGAGGAGGATCGACTTCAAGAGACATCCCCAATTAGTCTATTAATGACTGAGACGGGAATCTCAACGGTGCAGAAAAAATTTTCACCACATCATAGGAGGCTCGGGTATTTCAACCAGGCGTATGTCTGTGGTGCAGACAGTGATTGCCCTAATCCAAGAACCCTGGTTATTCAGGGAGAGGATTATAGGCTCAGCACGGTGTGGCTCCATAAGGGGCCGCGCAAAAACACCAAAGACATGCATAGCTGTCAACGGTATGACGAGGCTAGAGACGTTTACCGCCTCGGCTTATTTCCTGGGCGATGTTGAGAGCCCCCCGCCTCCCAGAGAGATGGAGACTCTAATTCGGCACTGTCAGGAGAACAGGATTCCTTTGCTATTGGGCTGTGATGCAAACTCCCATTATACGGTGTAAGGGAACACAAGCATCAATCACAGATGGAAAGATTTAATCGAATACCTAGCGGGCACTGAGCTGGAGATTTTGAATCAGGGAGATACTCCCACATTCCAGATTGAAAACAGGAGTGAGATTCTCGATTCGACTCTATGCTCGGATGCACTGAGGAGCACGGCAGTGGGCTGGAGATTCTCCGATAAGGAGTCTTTCTGGAAGCACAAATATGTCTTGATCCGGTTAACCCTAGGAAAACCGGCGCGGCGTTTCCAAAGGTCAGAAACTCCAGGAATAAACTTGGGACTCATATAAAGAGAAACTCAATGGCAGGCTTGTCGAACTCCCCACAAGCTATGGTACCATAGATGAATTAGAGCACGCCGCGGATTTTCTGCGAAGGACTCTGACTACATCATATGAGAGCAATTGCCTACAAACACAATTAAGTCTCGGAAAGGAGCAGAATGGTGGAACACCTAGCTGGAAAGACTACGTAAAAAGACTGAAGCGCTGTACAGCAGGGCAAACAGAACGAAATTTCCTGCAGACTGGGGCATTTATAAGACGGCCCAGTATGAACACAATCAAAATATAAGAATGTATAAACATGAGGATTGGAGGGGCTTCTGCGAGAAATCGAAGAACAATCCGGAAACAGAGAGGTTCTACAAGATCCTGGCAAAAATCTAGAAGTTCGCCTCGGATCCAGAAGGCTCCATAATTGTGAGTTTGCCGAAGACGAAGAAGCAACGCTGAATCACCTAATGGAAGTTCACTTTCCGGGAATGCAGTGAATTGGAACCGACGAAGAGGTGGAAGGTTGGGGCCAAGAGAAGGAGAAGGCCGATTGGCATTCCACCGCCAAGGTCGTTGATGAGAAGAAGGTAGAATGGGCCTAGGGTCCTTCTGTCCCTTTGAATCACCAGAGGTGGATGGCATCTGTCCAATGCTCTTCCAAAAAGGCATGGAGTTCGTCGTCTCTCCAATCAGCTTAACGTTTTTCATCCTGAAGACGTTGGGAAAGCTGGCCGAGAGATATATCAGGGATGAGGTGCTCTTAGCCTCCTCGCTGCACAGAGGGCAGCCCGTCTTTCAGACAGGCTTTCCGGTAGAAACTGCACTCCATGCTGACGTGAACAAATCGGAACAGCAGCTGGAGCAGAAGGGATATGCTGTGGGCATTGAAGTGGACGACCACTTTCGAAGGCTAAATAATGAGGGTATTATATCCAGAGCTACGCAAATGACTTTGTCATCCTAGTCAGGGGGGCACATCTGAAAACCTTGATGGGTCTTACAAGGCCGGCAAAGACCAGCCTGGCTATTTCAACGAGAAATTACGAAGTGCCGAAAGTTAACGCTCCTGTATTTTGTGGCGGAATTCTGACATTTTCAGATTTAGTTAAATATCTGAGAGTTATCCCATATATAAAACTGAACTTAGCAAAGCATCTGGAGACCGAATGCAGGAAGCTTGTCATGACTTTTCTGATGTACAGGTGAGCCTTTGGGTTGACGTGGGATCTAGGGATATATGGAAAGCAAATGGTAACCCGCTCCTCCAAAGGAAAATCTGGTATACAGATGGATCCAGAGGAGTGGGAGGGTCAGGAGCCGGAAGCTATGACTGCATGAGAAGGGGGGGATAAGGATCCCGCTTGGGCGACATGCTACTGTCTTTCAGGCGAAGGTCCTGGCCGTCCTTCGCTGTACGGAAACAGTATTCGAAGAAAATGCTGCTGGTAGGCAGATTACGATCTGCTCAGACAGCCAAGTGACAATAACTGCAGTTGAAAAACCAGACATAACGTCAGAGCTGGTTTGGAAATACAAAATGTCATTAAAGCAACTTGCAGAAAAGAACAAAGTGGCTCTCGTGTGGGTCCTTTGTTACACAGGAATCAAGGGCAACGAAACAGTAGACAAGTTGGCGAAATTCGGCGCAGCAAGTCAATACATAGGGCCGAAACCGGTACTGGACCTAGCGCCTTGCTGCACCGGGATGAACATCAAAGGCTGGATCCTAACAAAGCACCGGGAATATTAGGAACAAATCCAGGGTTGCAGATATGCGAAAGCCATCATGGGCTAAACGTTCAGCATGTGCAGAGCCAGGTGAATCCTGGGTTCACCCAAGAAAGGCATAAGGACAGTGTGCAGAAAATTCCTCAGGGATGATGAAACATCCCTGCAGGTATTATGCTAGTGGCCGGCATTAGCATTATAACGCGATCAGTGATTGATATGCTAGGCTTCACCAAGAGGTCTGGGATCAACTACTGAGACAGAATAGTTAAAGATTTGGCACAGTAACCTTCACAGCTTCAGAACTAGGGAACCTCCATAAGGCTTCCCGTCCGCTTTTAAATTAAACTAAGTTTGCCGTGCATTGCCGCCCATGACCACAGCCACCATGCTTTGTCCGCTTGCAATATTCTTTAAAAATATGTTCTTTTAACGAAGTGCAATTGATTAAAAAACAATTATAATGTAAAAAAAAAATGTTTTTAATTTTTTTTTTAAGTTTTCAGAAAACATTGCAGTTGAAGAACTCTTTTGAAATTAATTTTGAGCGACTTATATTTAATTGAAAATCTCTTTATTCAAACTCTAAACCACAGTTTTTTGTGCATGAGAGAAATAATGTTAAGTAATCATATTTTCTGTTATCGTCAGAAATTACATCTGTGAAAATAAAATTTTGTTTCCCTAAATTTTCCTTTAAAAAAGTTTTTACGTCTTTAATGATTAAATTAAAATGTGCTAGGAGATCGCTGACTTTTTTCCAAGTCTACTCAAAGCCGACTTATGACCTCCAACGCTAGTCCCCTAGACATGGAGCCTTTACCTTGGGAGGTAATCAGCCTCCTTTAAGGGGACCTACAGTTTATGGTGGTTTCCGAATCATCAAAGCCCCGGTGGAAGTACATAACAAAATTCCATACATAAAGATTATGATAAAATTTCATTTAAAACAATACTGGTGAGCAAAGTATTAAACATTAACTATGATTATGTATGCTAAACATTTAAAGAATGGATAGTCGCATCAATAAAAGTAATGTTTTAACTACGAAATGCAAAAAAAATCATTTTATTCCAAGATTATTCTAGGTTGGATTTCCGGCCTTTTAATTTTCAAGAAATTCGTAGTTTAATTTGAATGTCGGACATTATGAAAGAATTTTTATTAGTTGTAATTCCAAATTTAATTTCGTCGGATGTCAGGAAAGAATTTAAATTTTGATTTATTCTGAATTAAATTATTCTGTTGGATTCTTGATTTTTATAATCTTCAAGAAAGATAATATAAATAATTGGTCTATTGACTTAAAAGTTCTATTATTATCGATGTTGAAGTTATTATTGTTAGTTATTTCCTCGTTACTTTTTATCATAATATTTTCATATCTTGTCAATTCCTAATTTAGAAGAACAAAACGGTTTGAATCATTTGCTTTCTTTTCGAACGTAAATTGTAATATGCTGTGCTAAAAATTAAAAAGTGAAACGTCCCATTGCAATTATTTGAAATAATTGCAGGTATGGTCAAATTCACAACTTTTAGGATTCAGAAAAGTGTCCCTTATTTCCATGATCTAAATTATGTTACCTAATTTCAATGCGCCCACCTTTCATTGCTGGTAGAAAAAGGTACTATGTGAATTTAGAAAATTAAATAAACATTTTTGCAATTTTTTTCACAATATTATTTATTTTTCTCCATAATGTATCATCACAGTATACTGTAACTAATAATATTCTCCCTCCTACGAAACCAAGCTTAAACCTCTAAAACAACCTTACTGAGTCTACCTAAATTCCCTCTTGCACAGGAAGGAAACTCTTCCTAAAGTGATACTGTGAGGAAGCCTCTCTAATACAGGCGGCAGTTTATTCCACAGGCGGGCACCCCTAATCATGAACGACCTCTGCATTTTGCAAATTCTATGAGCTGGAATTTTTAGAAGTAAACCTCTATCACAAAGTCTTGTCTGGTTAGGATTTCTATAAACAAAGGTGAATAATTGAAATATGTATTGAGGGGTCCCATATGCGAATAAGGAGTATAATAGGTCACCCATGATGAATTGCCTTCTTTTAGCACCTGTCAAGAACCCAGCTCTTTGACGATATGAAGAGATGTGTTCACTTTCAGGTAAATTATAAATAAACCATAAATATGCATTTAGGGCTCGTTCCAATTTTCTGTTTAAGTTATCCGTGATCTTCGGTTCGTTAGAAATCCTAAATCTTTGACCATATCAAGGAAGGAAATCGGTACGTTGCCGGCCCTAAGAGGGGGGTATGATTGTAGCACTTCCAGAGAAGGGGAGGCAGACGGCCCAATGACAATCGCATGGGTTTTCATAGGATCTAGCATGAGCCCGTTCACCACAGCCCAATGTGCCATGAAGTCTCTATCGATCTGAACCTTGCCTAGCATATTTTCAAGATCGGACGCCGGACCTGATAGGTAAAGCTTAATATCATCTGCATATCTATGATATCTGCAGAATTGCAACTCGCCACCTGGATCAGAAGTGTAAATATTGAATAGAGTAGGAGCAAGAGTTGAGGAAACCTTAGGGAACCCCCCTCTAAACCTTAACCTAGTTAGATAAGTTACCCTTACTATTCCTGATCCGTTCTCACCTATTGCTCAGGTAAGACTCAAACCGTTTAATAATTGAATTAGATAATTTAGAAGACTTCAATTTTGAAGTAAAAGGGTATCGTTTATCGAGTTGAATGCCTTCGAGAAATCCAATAGTACCACCAATGTGGCTTCTTTTCTATCCATTGCCAATTTAATATCGGTGGTGAATTTAAGCGACGCTGTTAAGGTGCTGCGCTTAGCTCAAAAGCCAGATTGCAGACAGACCATTAATTTATTCGTATCTAGAAAACCTGTCAGCTGACGATGAACAATTTGCTCAAGCGGCTTAGACAAAGCGTTCAAAATAGAAATGGGACGGAAGTCATTGGGTGAAGAAGGCTTTGAAATCTTAGGAACAGGGCGGATGACTGCCATTTTCCAGCCAATGCCAAAAATGCCAAAAATGCCAAACATTAGCCTTTTTGTTCCTATTTCTGATGGCGTTGAAGTTATACTGGTTATGTGAGTTTCTGATTTTTGCTTGTACTAGGCTACGAAGTTTACGGACTTCTTTTTGAATAAGGGGATTTTTGGTTCTATTAGCTAGCCTACGTGTTGAGTCACAAGCCCTCATCATATTTATGATTTCTGCTGTTAGCCATGGTGCTGCTTCTTTGCGTGAGCTTGAAACGAAGAGTGGCGCGAATTTGTCAAAGGCCTCCGTTAAGATAGCAACAAGCCCGCTTACCTTAGAGTTGACATCCCAATATCTCACGTCTCGTTACTTTCTGCATCATCAATGAATGCTGAAATTGTTTGCACGTTTTCAGTTTCAAAGGACACGGTGAAAACAATTTGATAGCTAAACGTCCAGTTACGTCTTTACCCTAAATCCCTTGGAAGCATCAAATCAAATAGAAAAATCAAAAGAATAAGCTTAATTCACTTTCCATCATGGTCTTATGCACTTCACTCTCCACGAATGTTGGAAATATAGAAAATCAGTTTAAACTGATGAAAAACATGTTTAAGTTCAATAAACCGCAAATGTGACGCTGAACCGCTCACTGACATTCACTCACTCCGAAAATGCTCTAGAGTCTAGACCACGGTGCGTCGGCAGCCGGATTGGATAACACTGAACTGCTGAGGTGTTCAAGTAATGGAATTAGATATGAAACTTGGCCATACGAATGTTTCGTGGATGGAAATTGATGACTCGGCCGAAAACTCCATGCAGAGGATCGTCCTCATATATTGGTAAAATCTCTTCGGCAATATTGCCATTTATCCGTACTTTCACTCTTCCATTATGATTAAGAAGATCCGATCTAGGAGCCAGGAGTGGGAACATTTGATTATATCGGAATAAACTAATGACGTACTCGTGCCTGTCATCTGTTCCTACATAGTAATCTTCATCTGGGTCGAATTCTAAAGGTGTACCTGGGTAACGCAAACTTTCGAAATATTTAATATTAAAAATATGAAGATCAGAAGGATGAACTGCATCTGGTTTATGTGGCCAAGTTAATTCTGCAAAGAGAAAGTATAAGTAGGAAATTAATGACTGTATTAAAGAACTAAAGAATTTGTAATTATATATCGATTAATCGAATTAGTAATTCCCTGCTAATCATTACTGACAGAAATTGAGCGAACGCTGTGCTTTGGGAGAAGAAGATTTATCTCACTCTGAACGATTTCGAATAGAAAATAAATATACTGCTATTAAATAATGCATTTTAAAATATAGATATTATTATATTTACCTATAGGAGCAAGGAAAATCAGAAAGATAAAGCACAGAATATTAATTACGATTCTCATATTTTTGAAATAAAGAAAACCCACTGTTGAAAGATTTTTATTAGAGAAGAATGAATATTATTAAATATGTTACAGTGTAGAAGACACTAGTCGCAATCTCATTCGTCCATCCGAATTATATTCATTTAAATAATCTGTTTCTCGCGCGTTGCGAAAATACTTCAGATTTATGACATTTTTATGCGTAATTTCGAGGCACTGAAATGAGATATTGCACAATAAAAAGATAAGTGTTCATTCAAAAATAATTTAATTTTCAATGTAAAACAAAAGGAACTAGATCTTGAAACAGGTTTTCGCTTCTTTTTTTTAAACGTTGAAGTGAACAAAAATAGTTTCTGATAAAAGTTGTAGAACATAAAAAAGTACATATTTTATGTTGCGTTCATTCATACTCTAAAATCATTACTTTACGAGAAAGATGAGGTTTTCTAAAAATGAGGCGAGTGGATGCGTCGTTCAAAATACATTCATGGTAATATAAACAAGCCCGAAAAGCATAAAAAAGGTTTAATAAATCAATTATGCAATCAGGAATATTTCCTTTTCTAAAAATTACTCAATTAATAGTAAATTAATTGTGACACTTAGAAGTATAATTCAATATTTCTGCCCAAGATAGCACTGAACGCACGCGTGCAAACCGCATGTTCAGGTCCCTGAATTTTTATTTTAGAACAAAAATTGTGAAACGTTCTGAAAAATTTTGAAACGAAATCTTTTAAAATTATTTGTATTTAAAAAAATGAATAAAAAAATGAGAATAATACAAAAGTCTGCCAATATTGCGTATTAGAGGAAATAATGTTCAGCATTTTAATGTTGAATTCCTATTCATTTTAGCATTTGAACTGTTAAAGAAATTGAGAATATTTTTTCAAAATTTGATTAATGAATTAGAAAATGAATAACTATTTTTTAAGTAAAAACTTTGAACGTTCCAAATAATAATTATCGAATAATAAAAGCCATGAAGATTAAGTATGATCTTTTTTTTCTTCTGATAGAAAATCGTTAGCTTCAAGGTACTTATTCATTTGTTAAAGAAAAATTTGTATAATCCTAGAATTGTCAAATGTCTGCGAAACTTATAGCTTATCAAAAATATGTAGCAGTGTAATTAAATGTTAGTCCCAGGAGAATTAAAAACAGGTAACAATAAAAGAGCATCAGCTGCTACATGCCCCATATAAATCGTATATAACCAACTATTACATTTTATTTAGAAAATACGATTATTTTTTTACAGGTTTTAGAATAAAAATTGTTTGAAGAAGTAAAATTAATTTAAACGATTAAAACTTGTTTACAAAGTCATAAGGAATGTTTAAATTGTCCGTATAAGCCTCCCACCACAGAATACAGGAGCGTCAGCGTTCGGAACTTTATAATTTCTCGTGAAAATGACAACGTTGATCTTTTTCGGATTTACCGAGAGCCCTGAGCTATCGCATCAGAGCTTTAAGATCCACAGCGCCGATCTCATAAGATCCATCAGCGTTTCCAGATGAGCCCCACAGACTAGGATTACACAGTCATCCGCATATCCCTGAGTATAGTACCCCTCTTTATTTAGCTTTCGAAGGAGGCCGTCCACCACAATGCACCACAGAAGGGGCGACAGGACACCCCCCCTGTGGACAACCCTGTGAAGCTATTCCCCTTCCTACGCTTTCACCCCATCTGCTTTTGAGACTCCTTCGGCGTAGCATGCTTCCTATCCAGCATACTGTTTCGCCACGCCACATCTCAAAGCCTCTCGGTAGACGACTTCGGGTGGAGTATTGCTGAAAGCACCCTCTATATCCAAGAGAGTGCCCACAGCATACCCGTTTTATACTAACTGCTGCTCCAATTTTGCCACAAAAGCATCAAGCGCAGTTTATATGGAGCAGCCTGCCTGAAAAGCATGCTGCCCTCTATGCAGCGGGGAGGCCAAGAGCACCCCATCCCTAATGTATCTCACGACCAGCTTTTCCAACGTCTTCAGAATAAAAGACGTTAGGCTGATTGGTCGGAAATATTTTGCACTCTCTGCCATCCTTTCATGCCGATGGCACGTGTTCAAGGGCTATACTTGCCCTAAATGATTTCCTCAGTGAAAGGACGACTAAATCCATGCCTTTTTGCGATAGCGCTAGATAAATGTCATCCACCCCTGGTGCTTTAAATGGGCATAAGGGCACTACGGCATATCCCACCTTTTTGTAATCAGCGTTGCTTCTTCATCTGCAGCAAACTCACCATTATCGAGCCTTATGAGCCCGAGGCGAACTTCCGGATTTTTCAACAGGATGTTGTGGAGCCTCACTGTTTTAGGAATGTCTTTCGATTTCTCGCAGAAGCCCCTCCAATCTTCCTGCTTATACTCTCTTATACTCTTATACTCTTATACCATAGCTTGTGGGGAGTTCCACAAGCCTCTCTTTGAGTTCCTCTTTATATGAGTCCCAAAGTATATTTCTAGGGTTCCTGATCTTGTAAACCACAGGTTTTTCTAAGTTAAATCGAAACACGATATATTTGTAGTCCGAGAGAGACTCCTCATCGGAAACTCTCCAGTCCCCTACCCTGCTTCTCAGTACACCTGAACATAGAGTCAAATCGAGAGCTTCACTCCTGTTTTTTGTCTGAAATGTGGGCGTATCAATCCGATTCAGAATCTCCAGCTCTGTGCCCGCTATGTATTCAATTAAATCTCTCCCTCTGTCATTGATGTATGTGCTTTTCCACACCGTGTGGTGAGAGTTTGCATCACAGCCCAACAGCAGAGGAATCTTGTTTTCTTGACAGTGCCGAATTAGAGCCTTCACCTCTCTGGGAAGCGGGGGTCCTTCGGCATCGCCAGGGAAATAAGCCGTGGCAATAAACTCCTCTAGCCTTTCTCCGCTACTACCCCTGAGTCTCACCTCATTAACGGTGAGATCTCTGGAGCAGAATTTAGGCACCAAGATGGCATCCATGCCCTTCACGGATATGCATGCCCTTGGCGTTTTTCGCGCGGCCTCTCATATATGAAGCCACATCCTGACAAGCCACAAATCATTTCCCTGTATAACCAGGATTCTTGGATTAGGGCGAGCCCTGTTTGCACCACAAACATGCGTCTGGCTAGAACCACCGAGACGCCTTTGCTGTGGTGCAAATTAATCTGCATCATGGAGATTCCCGTCTCAGCCATTGAAAGGCTAATTCGGGACACCTCCGGGCGCTTCTGGTCTCCCTGCGAAGCCGAGTTGGGTCACTCGGAAGGTAACCTCAACCGCCCCTAGATAGGGTCGGTAATCTAGAGCCGCAAGGGCTCTGATTGAGGATTCAGGAAGACCAACGACTAGAATCCAGCCTCTCCCCTTCGGCCTGGATCCCTGCCTGTCGGAATATAACTTCCACGAATTAGTTCGTAGATACGGGTTCTGAAAGCTTAGGCGCACCAGAATGGTCGCCGGACTCTCGGGGGTGCCGGAATCAGTGCGGTCGCTCTACGGTACCCTTGCTGGCACTTCGTCCCTTTAATTTCCAAGTTTAGACCTTCTTTAAGCCTAAACGTGGGGTTTTTTTCCACCATCCAGTCTCGCGACCAGATGTCCGCGGCGTCCACTACGATGGCGATACATGCGTACCTGGCGACTGGAGATTCTTTTCTTGACCATCTAGAGCGCTTTATGACTGGTTGAATCATGGACATAGGAAGAAAAGGGAACTGGCCGCAACCTTCTTAACCTGGGCGCTGGGCTTGCTGATAAGTGATATTACTATCGGCTGGTGCTGAGAATTCAATCACGTAAATAATCTTCGTCTCCATATCTTGGAGGACATTATATGGCTTTGTAGCACTGATAGTTTGAAATATGGACAATAAGAAATTACAGTAGAACTTACACTGGCCAATCTTCACAACGCACTTCCATTCCCCTGGGCGTATGACAAGATGAGCTTCACACCATCGCCATAGAAATGCCGAAGCTGATAATAAAACACTTTTAGAGTTGCATTGTGTCTCTCTAAGTACCCGTAGCGTACATACTCCGAGCATCCACTAAAAACATGTTCAAGTGTTTGTGGCTCTTGCTTGCACGCTCGGCAGTACGAGTTGCATAAGAAAATCTGTGCTATTCAGAACTGAGCAGGCTGTAGCCAGAACCTCTTCCACCAAAAGTTGTTGATTTAATCTCGCTACAAACTTGCTCCTAGAAGACTTGAATCTCTTTTTGGCTATGTGACTTCTGAACGGCACGTAACGTTTTATTGAACGGACGGGAATGATGAGTAGAAAAGGTGGAATTTCGCTGAATCCATTTTACCCGCCGTTCAAGGCGCTCTTTGGCTGTTGAAAGAGCTTTCATGTTTTGCGTCCAGTGCAATCACACCGAACAAGCATAAACTGCAACTTATACTTGTTCAGTGTGTGCCTTACTTTCCTTAAGTTTCAAGCAAGTGCTCCAACTTTTAAAGTGAATTTTTTATTTTATTTTATGTAGCTAATCGTGCACTAGACATTCGATGCATGCCGTCTCTCCGTTTTAATTTCAAACTAAAGCTGTGCAATACGCTCGCGAGACTTAATAAGGCGCACTGTTGTATCAATACTTCAATTGTCGCTAAGCAGGGAGACCGCCTTGTCGTAAACTATACAGTTTAGAGTCCAGAGATAAACACCTTTTGGGAGCCAACTGGGAAGAATAGTATTCGCTTCAGCTAATTTGTCCATCCTTTTGTTGGTTTTTCGATCTCCTAGTTCCCATGTTGCAATTATTGGCTATCTGCAAATCTGGTCTTGCTGGAACGGGTGGTATGTTCGCCGAATATGCTGCTCTTCTTCTTACTGATGAGGATCTTCATATCCCTGTCGGCGTGAAAAAGATACCTGATCTCGTAAATACTGGAACGTTGTGTGATCATGTTCCGGGTACATATTGACCTAACGTTCATGTAACCTCAGTATGTATCCCCTTCGCTTGTTTGTCCGGGGCTATTTCCTGGTCTTCGCCTCAGTTCGGTTCTATTGCTACTCCAAACTGAACCATGGCTTGCATCCGAGAGAGGCCTATTGTGGGTGGCACTGCGCGATACTGGTGACGTAACCGCATAGTGCGTTGCACCGGAGCTCTTGGGCGATGGGGTCGTTATTATTGTTAGTTTTTTCCTCTATTGCAAATAGTCGAATCCAGTTACTTTCTTATTATAATGTTTTCATACTTTGTTAATTCAAAACTTTTAAAAACGGATTGAATTATTTGCTTTCTTTTCTACCATAAATTTTATTCTGCTGTCCTGTGAATTAAAAAGCGAATCGTCTTATTGAAATTATTTTATTAGATTTTAATGCGTAGCTCCTTTCATTGCAGGTAGAAAAAGGTGGCACGTGATTTCAGAAAATTAAACAAACATTTTTACAATTTTTTTCTCAGTATTACTTATTTTTATTCATCATGTATCATCCAATTATAATATAACCAATAATAATTTCCGTACTTGTAAATTAACCTTAAACCTCTACAACAACCATATTGAGTCTACCTAAATTTCCTCTTCCATCGAAGGTTCACTGACACCATTCTTTTAACTTAACCCCAAATATCCCACAATCACTCCACATAGCCCAACTCTCAATAAGCCTCCAGGTAATGCCCGCCGTACTCAATTCTGTGGAGTCCCTAAATCCCTTACCGTCTACAGCCGCATTTTTATAAGAAGCGTTCGCATTCGCCTGAACATTTGTTCAGAGGAGTGGAAAACTGCAGAAAACCAATACTTCTGAGCAAAGCCGGATACCGAGAGACGAGTTTAAATGTAAAAATTTGAAAGCATCGCGAGTGTCCACATCCATCCTCGGCGTCAAACCTCCCGTTCGAAAGTAATAAAATGCAGTAAAAACCCGACTAAACGAGAATTTCGAAAGGTCACCCATCCGAGCACTAAACACGTCAGTTCATGCTTAACGTTCGAGATCTTGATGAGTCAAGAATCGCCACACAGCTACTGCTGACGGTATTTATAAGGTTATATTTCTTGCTGATAATGCTGAACTGTTGCGCAATTCAAGTAATGATAATTTCGAAACTGTACAAAAATTTAGAGATATATTATGTATTGTAATTTGTTGGCATTTTTGCCATTTATTTTAACGTTCTCATAGTTATTATTCTCCTGGAATAATGGTGAAACTTGGCCATACGAATGTTTCGTGGCCGGACAACCGGGCCGAAAACACTATTCAGAGGATCGTTCTCATATATTGGTACAATCTCTTCGGCAATGTTGCAATTTATCCGTAGTTTCACTCTTCCTGAGCGATTATGAAGATCCGATCTACGAGCCAGAAGTGGAAACAGATGTTTATATTTGAATAACCCAATGACGTACTCCCGATTCTAATCTGTTCCTACATAGCCGTCTTCTGGATATATTTTTAGAGCTACTCCTGATGTAGGCAAACTTTCGAAATATTCAATATTATAAATATGAATTTCAGCAGGATGAACTGCATCCGGCTTATGTGGCCAAATTAATTCTGCAAAGAGAAAGTACAAGTAGGAAATTAATGATTGTGTTAGCTAACTAAAGAATCCGTAAATATATCGTCTAATCTATATAGTAATTTCCTACTAATCATTAGGGACAAAGATTTAGCCAACACTGTGCTTCGGAAAAAGAAGAGTTATTTCAATGTTAACGATTCTGAATAGGAAATAAATATACTGCTATCAAATAATGCACTTTAAATTATAGATATCATTAGATTTACCTATAGGATTAGGGAAAATCAGAAAGATGAAACACATAATACTAAATGCGGTTCTCATTTTTGTTTTTAAATGAAAAAAAAACTGTTAAAGAATACTGATTAGAGTCTGACTAATAAATATTTTCAAATAGCTCTTAGTATAGAAGACACTAGTCTCATTCTCATTGGTCCATCCAAATTATCTTTATTTAAACAATCTGTTTCTCACGCGAGGTAAACATACTTCAGATCTACGACATTTTTATTTGTAATTTAGAGGGACTGAAATAAGGTGTTACGCAATAAAAAAACCAATGTTTATTTCAAAGTATGATAAGATTCTTTCCAGGCCGATGTATTTTAAAGCGCTAATTACGAGTATGATAGTGAAAATACCCTGAAATTTAATTTTCAAGGTCAATACCCTTTAAAAACTTGATTTTAAACCGGTGTAACAGGTCCCATAAAAGAAATATGATTTTTCATAGGTTTCCTAAAATAGACACTGTTATATTTTAGAATAGGAAGGGTCCCTTCGGTCACATCCACTTATAGTCCATACGACTGGAAATTCTTGACTTGCCCGCGTGAAGCAATGTTTGCGTGTAAGTATAAGTAAGTAAATATAAGTAAGTAATGTTTGCGTGGGGTTTGCGGTTAAGTAAGTGAGTCCATGGGTTTAATCTATGATTTAGCGTCACTGGTATATTCTTTTGCGCTGGTTAAGATCAGTCACTTACTAGTTCACCCAGTTAAAGTCGGAAAATCAATGGTTTCCAGCGATAGTTTAAAATAATGACTCAACCAATGTGTCTCCTAAGGATTTACACTTTTCTTGTATCTCTGTCCTATTACTTTACACACCTTCCACGCCCTCACTTAGTGATGGGAGGGGGACCTACAGTTTAAGGTGGGTGCCGAACCACTAAAAGCAACAGCTTTAAGTACTTAGAGAACCTTTTTCTCTGGAGGTACCGGTTCCACGGCTCTCCGGAAATTAACAACTCCCCTGCCAGGCTAGTGTTCACCGCACGTGCCGCAGAGGCTCTTCCAGAGTTCGAGGCGGGAATCGAACCCGAAAGCCGACGGAGTTGATCCAATTTGAAATCAGTCATAAACTGCCGTTTTTATGCAGGTTTAAAAAAAAAGTAGCCGAAAAGTCAAATTAAACAAAAAATTCTGGTATAGTTCGGATTTAAAAAACCTGATATTTTATTTTTGGGGTTTTTTTGGCGCCTACTATTGGGAAGAAAATCGCTAGTGAAAGCGCTGACATGGGCGCGCATAATCTTAGCCGAAATTTCAAAAAGTATTTGGAATGATCCATATGAATTTGGGAGATGGGGAAGTGATGGAAGTGATTTGAGGGGAAAAGAGTTAAGGGGAACTGGGGGAAGTGAGGTGTAATGAATGGAGGAGAAGCAGTGTAAAAAAGGGAGGGAAGGTAGTGGAAGTGTGGGAACAAGTCGGAAAATCACTGGTTCGCCAGTGATAATTCAAAATACTTATTCGACCAGTGACAATTTCGCTGGTTCAACTTAAGAGAGAGGTAAAGGATAAACTTCCGCAAAGCGCATACCCTCGATTAATTTGAAAATATTTATATTCATGTATTTTTTCGCGCTGATTACGAAAACGATAGTGATAATACCCGAAAATTTAAATTTCAAGGCCAAACCCCAAAAACTATAAAAATTTCATGTTCTATCCATTCATTTCAGACAATAATAAAAATTTACAAAAAAGCTTACAACAAAGGCTATAGATCTTTCAAAAATACATATTTTTATGTTAAATACATTTTAATTCTACGACTGACAGTTTTCAAGCAAATGGACGCTAAATATTAAGGATCATTTTAAGCAACATTTTTTCTGTGACCAGTCCCGCAGGGTTGCCTTTCCCTTCATGAGACGTTGGAGACGGGTAGAGATGTTACCTATATTATTTCTATCACCAGGGACAGGGGTGCCTTTCCGGCTCTACAACAAGTTGGAAAAGGGTTGGGGTTTGACCAACATTATTTCTGTGATCTGTCACAGATGGGCCGAACACTTACTGGACTCAAGACTGTTGCAAGTACTAACGAGGGGGGGGGGCGGTGATTAGTAATTAGTATGAGTAGGGTGAGGTGAGGGCTGAGGAAGGGTAGTAGGAAAAGTGGAGTTTTAGCTGTGGAAACAAGGAGAGGGGAAGTATATATGGAAGACGTTGGGGTGATGGTGAAGTGAAGGGTGGAAGAGTAGGGAAATGTAGGTGGAGTAGTGGAAAAAAAGCATGGGAAGGGGATGTTTGAACGACTTAATTAACGTCTTGATAGGCTAAAACCCCTTTTTTGTAGGAGCGCGATGCCCACTTTGACTAAATTTTACTCTGTATTATAAATAAAGCGTGAAAGAGAAGGAAAATTTTATTTAGGTTTTTTATGGTATGGTTTTTATTCTAGTTCTAGTTAGTTTCTAGCAGGAAATACGTATTGTCTATATAAATAATTTATAATGCTAGAATCACTATAATTCGTTTCTTTTTTCGTTTACATAAGCAATTCTATTTTCGTCAAATTCGATTGTGTTCCAAAAATCTTTCTCGCCCAAATTGTGGTTTTCTTTCATTCGAAATTGCTTTGGACCCATTATATGTAGATAATTGAACTCTTGTTTGGAAGGATTCACAGGTCTCTATACCGTATTTAATTTTGACTCTCTGAAATTCATAAAGAAATAATTCAATAAAACAAAAATATCAGACGTTAGAGAAGAATTTAAATGTTGATTTATTCTGAATTAAATTTTTCGTTGCCCGTTGTATTCATGATTTATAATTTTCAAGAATGTCGTCGTCAAATTTGAATGTTTAACTTTGAAGAATAATGTAAATTTAGATTTTTTCTTAATTTAGTTTTCAGTTCGATTCTTGTTTTTTTTTTAATATCCAAGAATTACTTAGTTAAATGAGAATATTTTACGTCGAAGAGGAATTTCAATTTTAATTCCTTTTGAATTTAATTTGTAGTTGTATTCTGGTCTCTAGCCGCAGATGGCCTTACGCAGCAGACGGGACAGTAGGAGGTGAAGCTTTCACCTCTGGATACTTGTTTAGAGCTACCATTCAATTGTGGAATATTATACAGAACTGCGTGTACGGACCAGATAAAGAGATCCCAGAAGATCAGCCTTTTGTACCCGGTTCGCGATGGACTATACCTTACGCTGAGAAGTCGAAATCTTGATGAGTTGGTAGAGATATGAATCTTTCATATACATCCAACGCAGGCGATTGTGAGAACTACAAGATGGACTTTGTAGCCTTGGTATAGCCTGCTCAGCTCGAAATGAAGTGCTGGATATTTCGCCCGTTTTTCTTCCTCCTTTGCCCTGATATTGCCATCGGCTGGTGCCGAGAATTCAATCAGGTAAATGATCTTGGTTTTCAGATCCTGGAGAACAATATCAGGCTTCGTAGCACTGATGCGCTGAGTGGTGAAGAATGAGAAATTCCAGTGGAACTTACACTGGTCATTTTTCACAACGGACTTTAGTTCCCCCTGAGAGTATGGTAAGACTGGCGTTACATCAACACCATAGAAGTACTGAAGCTGGTAATACAACACTTCTAGAGCTGCATTATGTCTCCTCTATGTACACGTAGCGTGTCTATGATGCCGTCTTGAAACAAAAAGAAATCCCTCAATTCCTGATCTCAATGCAGCAGACTTGAGAAATATTTTGGACAGAACCGTTGATAGCTCATTTTTATGTATAATTCCGTAGAATTAACCATTAAGGAGCTTGTCAGCATGCTCTTTTAGTAGAAGCGAATGTTCTGCTTGCTCTACACGATTTGGGCACCAAGGATGTTAGTGATGCGAGGCGATATGTAGTGTCACCGGAATCAAATAAGAGAACAAGCTCCTATGCGGCCCTATCTGCAGCACGGTATAGAAATGCGGCCGCATTGAAAACGGCTTGTCGATGTACGAGTTACATAAGAGAATCTGTGCTAATTAGAACTAAGCACGCTGTAGCCAGAACCGTTCTTCGATGAAGACACTACAAGCTTAGCAATCCTCTACCCCTTTTATCTCGAGGATGTTATATTCGAGGTATGGAAGATATAGAATGATGAATTCCATGAATTGTCATCATCTTGCGTGTGCTTCAGTCAAGTGGCTTTAACTCATCGACGTTCCATTTTACTGCACCAAATGTGCGGATAAGTATATGAACGACAAGCATATTGTTCGCCTGGATCTGAATCTCCCTAGATAATTCGTAAGTCGAAATTTGTCTGAGAATTTGGCGATACCTTTTTTGAAGGGCCGTTTTTATCACACGGACATCTTGGGTTTCCGCTTACGGTATTCCGTGATATGCACATGTCTCTTTATTACCAAGGTGTTGAATGATATTTCCACCTATGAGTTGAACATCCTGATCATCACGCGAATATGTAGCTTCTAGTCTGCCTTTGTATAGGTGGACGCAGGCACACTTCTCCAGTCCAAAGCTCATGACAATCGCCTTAGAGTACCTATTTGCAAAAAAAGTATCTGACTGAGAAAGTCTTCTGGGAAGAACTGATCACTTCTGGACTTTAACCGCCGTTCAAGGCGCTCTTTGGCTGTTGAAAGAGCTTTTATTTTTTGCGTCCAGTGCAATCACACTGAACAAGTATAAACTGCAATTTACACTTGTTCATTGTGTGACTTACTTTCCTTAAGTTTCGAGCAAGTGCCCTAACTTTTAGAGTGAATTTCTTATTTGATGTTATGTAGCTAATAACGCAGTGAACATTTTATGCATGCCGTCTCGACGTTTTAATTTCAAACTGAAGCTGGGCAATACGCCCGCGAGTCTTAATAAGCCACATCTTCGGGGAGCAAACTGGAAAGAGCAGTATTCACTTCAACTAACTTGTCCATCCTGAGAAAGACTTTTAGGTGGTCTTTCGATCTCCTAGTTCTCATGTTGGCATTATCGGCTATCTGCAAATGTGGTTTTGCTTCATATCCGTTTTGGCATAAAAAGAATACCTGATCTCGTAAATACTGAGGCGTTGTATGAGCATGTTCCGGGTGCATATTGACTTATCATTCGTGTAACCTCAGCATGTATTCCCCTCGCGTCGGTAAGCTTCCTTGTTAACAGGTAATAATGTACTTCCTGAGGCGGTCCAGCCATTTAAAACGATGTTCTCGCATTTGCCCGCGGCCATTGCCTGGTAGTCGCCTCGGTTCGGTCCTATTGCCACTACTAGACTACCCCTCGGGAGAGTTGTATCACCGCTTACTCCACTTAAAATCAGATTTAATATTCATACACTGATTGAATAGTAAGTAATAGTTTCCCACATGTTACAGTCTAAATTTACATGCAATGTTTCCGACTTTTATTACATTATTTATTGACAATTAAAATCTTCCCTCAGATACAGCTGATTTCGATTGAGGTGTCCAATCATCTCGATTAATACTCTACATCCATAATTGCTTGAGCTCAGGATCGTTCGGGATTTGTCTTAAGTAAAAACCTTGGCCAGAACTATTACGGCAGTAGAGAATACAACACGACACCATTGTTTTTTCATTAAAAAAAGTGTATTTTCACCATTTTTCTTAAAGTTCTGCTACTTCTTTGTTTTTTGCTTTTTGATTAAAGTTTTGCTGAGTGAGATGCCTAAAATACTTTCAACGTTTCGCGCTTTGCTACGTATTTCTGATTCTGGTTTCGCGTCAGCTAGTGGAGGAGGTAACGTGATACAACTCTCCTTGAAGGAACTCTAGCCACTACCAACTAAACCATGGCCTCCATCCGAGAGAGGCCTATTGTGGATGGCACAGCGCGATACTGGTGAAGTACAGCATAATTCGTTGCATTGGGGAGTTAGCCCAATTCAACGAGGCTGATTGCAAAAACCGGCGCTCTCGGGCGATGGGATGGTTATTATTGTTAGTTTTTTTTCTCTATTTCAAATAGTCGAATGCAGATACTTTTTTATTATAATGTTTTTATACTTTTTTTGTTCAAAATTAAAAAAAAATGGATTGAATTATTTGCTTTTATTCCACCGTAAATTGTTATATGCTATCCTAATGATTAAAAGGTTAAAAGACTCATTGAAATTATTTTAAATGATTTCAGATATGGTCAAATTCACAACTCTTTGGATCCAGAAAAGTGTCCCACTTTTGCATTATCATAATTATGTTAATGCATTTTAATGTGTACCACTTTTCATTGCCGGAAGAAAGAGGTGTTACATAAATTTAGAAAATTGAAGAAACATTTTCGCAATTTTTTTCTCAGTATTATTTATTTTTACCCATAACGTATCATCAAATTATAATATAACCAATAATAATTTCCGTCCTTCTAGACCAACCACCTTAAACCTCTAAAACAAGCTTATTGAGTCTACCTAAATTCCCTCTTCCAAGGAAATTCACAGACACCATCCTTTCAACTTAACCCCAAGTACCCCACAATAACCTCAAATACCCAACTGCAGAAAACCCAAAACTCATGAGTACAGCCGGTTATTGACAGATGAGTTTAATTTTAGACAATCGATATAGCATCAACAAGTCTCCACATCTATCCTCGACGCAGCTACTGCCAACGGTGTTTATAAGGTAATATTTCTTGCTATTAATGCTGAACTGCTGAGTAATTCGTGTGATGAAACTTGGCCATACGAATGTTTCGTGGCTGGAAAACCGGACCAAAAGCACTTTTCACAGGATCGTTTTCATATATTGGTACAATCTCTTCGGCAATGTTGCCATTTATCCGTACTTTCACTCTGCCTAATCGATTATGAAGATCCGCTCTAGGAGCCAGAAGTGGGAACATGAGCATATGTTCAAAGACGAATAACCCAATGACGTACTCGTGCCTTTCATCTGTTCCTACATAGCCATCTTGTGGGTCTATGAGTACAGCTCTTCCCGGGGCATGCAGACTTTCAAAAAATACAATATGATAAATGTGAATTTCAGTGGGATGAACTGCATCCGGTTTATGTGGCCAAGTCAATTCTGCAAAGAGAAAGTATAAGTGGGAAATTAATGACTGTGTCGACTAACTAAAGAATTAGTAAATATATCGAATAATCTAATTAGTAATTTCCTTTTATTCATTAGTGACAAAGATTTAGCCAACACTGTTCTTCGGGAGAAGTAGAGTTATTTCAATCTGAATGATTTCGAATAGGTAATAAATATACTGCTATTAAATAATGCACTTCAAATTTACCCATTGGATTAGGGAAAATCAGAAAGATGAAGTATATAATACTAAATATTCTTCTCATTTTTTTTGAATAAAGAAACACACGTTTAAAGAATTCGGAGTAGAGACTAACTGATAAACATGTTTCACTATGTTTAAATATAGAAGGCACTAGTCGCAATCTAATTGGTCCATCCAAATTATCTTTATTCAAATAATCTGTTTCTCGCGCGTGGCAAACATACTTCAGATCTACAAAATTTTTATGTGTAATTTAGAGGGACTGAAATAAGATATTACGCAATAGAAAAATCAGTATTTATTTTTAAATATATTAAGATTGTTTTCAGACCGATGTATTTTGACACGCTGATTACGAATATGATAGTGAAAATACTCAGAAATTTAATTTTCAAGGTCAAACCCCTTTAAAAACTGGATTTTAAAACGGTGTATCTGGTCCCGTAAAAGGAATGTGATTTTTTATAGGTTTCTCAAAATAGACACTTTCACATGTTATAAAAGGTCCACAGTCCACTTATTTTCGTGTTGGAATGGGACCTACCCTACAGTCCTAAGGAATGCGTTAGTTGTAATCTTACCTTCGCTACGGCAACATCGTCACACGTGTTTTCGTTTATTTTTTCCAGGGATTTGGAGCGAAATGGCGCTCGCAACTTTTCTCATCTCTAGGCAAAGGGGAGAATACAGCAGGTCAGTATGTTCTCTCCGCAGCCTAAGAGTTAGGTGAGTGTACGTTATGAGAGAAGTTTTAGGCTCTGGAAGCTACGACCATGGTTCCTTAAAGCAACCAATCCCGACGCAACTGGAACGTGTTCGTCATCCACTTCTGCTCCTTCTGTCCTAGAAATTAAATTTCAATTTGCAAAAGCTCATTCTATTCCTTGAAAAGTACTTTACAGATGAAAATAAATTCTTTGTTGATTCAATTTTCAAAATTTTAAATTTGAGATATGAAGCAACTTCAATTGATGAAAAGCCAGGCAGTTTTTCAACAACAACGATTGTGAGATCCTCGAGACATATCCTTACAGCACTTTAGGACAAAAAATAGAGCCCTTATAAACTGGGGAAAAAGTTGATGCCCGCATTTTTTGAAATTACGTATCCAATGCATGAAAGCCAAGATTAAAATTTACTATCAGGATCACTATTTCTATTTAGTGAGAATTTTTTTGTAACTCTATACCTGCTTTCTATAGAAATGTTTTCTTGTAGGAAAATAACGTAGCTCGAAATGAATGAAGGTGTTAAGGGACTTGTAGTTTTAAAAGGAGAGTTGATCAAAGTGGTAGGTAGCTTTTTGAAGAATATTTAGCGTCGTGAAAATTTAGTCGGTTAATGCTAAAGAGTACTTTCCTCATAGGTTCGCTTTCTCGTGTCTCTCTCTTTCATATGGTGAGTGAAGAGTGTCTCCTCTTTCCTTTTCTCCCTTCACACATGACAAAGTTGGCGTTACGGATTTTTCCGATATTTTCTCGTCCACTAATAGGAAGGCCCGTCAATTGCGCTTTTCACAAAGCTCTTCCCGTGCTTTATCGCCAGATTTTCTATGGCGGAAGAGTGTACATTGACGGGTATGAGAGGATCCGAATGTATGCACACTGCACACCTAACGCTCTCATGAACTAAGTACACCTGCGTACACAATACGTACTTTGGCTTACTGCCTGAAACAGGCTTTATCTCCATTATACAACTTTTCATCGAATTGAGATTCCAGCATAAATAAAATGATTACAGTAAGGCAAAATCGGGATTCGCGGTAAAGAATTGCATTCAAGTACTAATAAAAACTGTAACCCTGGTGGAAAAAATGTTCAAAAGAAAGTACACACGCTGGTACTGAAGAAGGAAAAGGATTGACTAAAATGAATCCAAAATCGAGTTTCACACGAAGTTTTGACATCATTTATGGATTCAAAATATGAAAAAATCAAAATCCTAGGTGCTCCCTTTTGCGAGATATCGATATTTTAATATTTAAGTTCCTATGCACTGGAACCTGGAATTAGAAACCTCGGATTTACGATATTCCTAGAATTGATGTTCTCGTAGGTTTGGAAATAAGGGAAGCCGCGGGGAACATCAGGTTGCACCATGCGTCCAAATTCATCAAAAATGGTTTTCGTGGCCCTGCCTGTTTACGTTTGGGTTCCCTGAACTTAAGATCAAGGCCACTGCAAGCCATACTTGAAAGCGTTCTTCATTGCAGGTTCCAGTGTACTTGCAATAAAAAATCATTCAACGCTCACAGAAAAATTTTCTCTTGTGTCAAAAGGATATTTGATTTCAATTCTTTTTTTAACTTTTTATTTTATTTATTTACTTTTTTATGTTTCAGTTTCTATCGCTTAAATTCTTAAAGTATAAAGTGAAGTATAACTGTATTTTTTTGTGAAGAATTGCACGAAATTTAACAAAAAAATACATTTGAAAACAAATTACTAATTTTTTCTTGTATTTTATTGCAGAGAAGTAAAAAAATTAACAATAAAGTATAAGAATCTACAATTCAAAAATTTGTATAACTTCTTAATAATACATTGTTTCATTTTTTGTAAAAATCTGCAAGGTATTATAGAAAACAACAGAATTTAATATTTTGTTAATTAGGGTGTTAGACGACATAAAAACACTTTAATTTTTACGTAAATCATTGTAGAAAATTAAAAATATTTACAAAAAATACAAGATTTCACAGCAGTTGGAATATTGAAAAACTGTACTTAAAATTATGTTGTAAATACTGGCCGTTTATTGTAGAAATGTACAAATTTAAACAAAAAAATATAAATTTTCATAAGAAATATTATTAGAATTTGTATACGCGTTTCGAATTTTACTTTACTGTCAATTTTTGTAGAGGTTTGTAATATATTTAAGTTTCTACAAGAAACTACGATTTAAAAAAAAGATTACATTTTTACCAAGAACTTTTTCCATTACAAAAATTCACAGTGAACCGTATTTCGATTATTGAAAATTGAACAATAATTTATTTTAAAGAATGATTCTGAATCTGTCCAAAATTGAAGAAAATTACAGATTATAACATTAAAAATTTAAATTTTCAATTTGAAAACCTCAGTAGTTGAACAAATGTAAACGTCCAATTGAAACATTATAAAGTATTCTCAATTTTAAAATAATTTCAAACTAACAGTTTCAGAATTAGGCGCATTAATTCAATTTCAAATCATATTCAAATATTGTTTCAATGTAAAATATTATATTTTCAACCCAATCAATTTGAAAATTTTCAATTACGGAAAAGACATTTTTTAAAAATATTTTGCAATATTTCACTTTTTATTTAAAATGAGCAATTATAAATCAAATATTAAAAAAATTAACAATTTTAAACTAAATTATTCGAAATAGAAAGCCTTGACTCATTAATATTTCATAGTGTTAAATTTAAACATTGAACGTTACGATTTTAATTATCCTCCTTAACAAATTTTTAATACCTAAGCAAAATTATTGAATTTTGATGCAAAAATAACAATTGAATGATTATCAATTTGGAGAAACTTTGAGTTAGTTACTTAACTTGAAACTAGAACAGATTTCAAGAAATAAAAAATTAAATCAAGAGTTTTGGAGACTTCGAAATAAAATCTTGAAGCCTTTTAAAGATCTACAAATGTTTTAAGAAAATAAAAAAATCCTAAGTTTGTTGGGAAAATTACAAATAATTTATCTTGAGAAAATAATTTGCAGAGAATATTTAAAACAATTAAAAAAAAGTTTTTATTAATAAATGACAATGTAACCATTATTAGTTTGGTAAATAATCGAGTATTAAGTTATATATTCAAAGGTTTCGAAAAGATTCCGAAATAAATTAAAACGTGCAAAGGTTTCGAAGCATTTAAAACACAATGTAGATTTTTGAAGATTTTAGACACAAAATTTATAAGCTTTTTAAGCAATACAAAATTTGTATCAAAATTCCTATGAAAACTTACAATGATTTTTTTGTTTCAAGAAAATTGTAGGAAAAATTCGAGTTCCAAAATAATAAAATTATTATTGGATTCCTGAAAAATTTTTAAATGATTTTTTTTTAAACAAATCTTTAGAGAATATTTAAAAAGATTTCAAAAAAATGTTTGATGTATAAATTCATGTTTCTAGCTAGCAGCACTTTGTAGCACTGCTTTGCATTGTATTTTTTCTTTGAATCAAATAAATATTTTTATGAATTCAAATAAAGAGATTTTAAACAAATGCATTGCTCAACAAAATCCATTTTTTTTGTTGAAATCAAACAAATTGTACTGAACAAATTATTTGTTTCAATTTATAAGGCAAATATTTTCCATTTCTTAAAATTAAATAAACCTTTTTTTAATTGAAGCAAAAAATTTCTTTCTTTTTTCTATCTTTTGCAAAAAGATAGAAAGATTTTCATATTGAAATAGTGATCACATATTCAGTTGACTATTCCTATACAAAAAAAAAAGAAAAGTAGTCAATTAGCTGTATGAAACATTTTAGTTAGATCTTGTCAAGGATTTCTTGACAAGATCTATTTTTTTAACATCATTTTTGAATATAATTATTTTACGATATATCATGAAAGCTTCAATTTTTGAAATTTGTTTATTTTGGATATTCAGTCACATTGGTACGATTGGTGCGAAATTTTCAACCTTCATACCATTTAACCTAAGCTGCGATGACAGAAGAGCGCTAAATTTCTACATAAATTAGCCCTAAAAATGATAACTTTCCCTATTGACTACCTAAAACAACTCAAATTTTTGGGCTTCTTAATAGCTCCAAATGTCTACTATTTTTTAGATAATTGTTCGCAAAAACTGGAATTTAAAAACATCACAGATCAAAATAAACATAAAAAACACAACCTCTAACTCAAAACTAATGCTAAACCATCGCAGAGATGCCTGTTTTGACAATGACATTTTTCGCAAGTTTTCGACTATTTAATGATGGTTATCTACTGTTGGAAAATGTTATGTCGAATAAAAAGTGCTCAAATATGTATAAACAATTAGAAAACAACGGTTTGTGCCAGTATATAAATATTGCTCATTAAGTTTTAAACTTGGATTTTAATATATAAATATTTCAAAAAACTGTTTTATTCAGGTAAAAGTATGAATGAAGACAAGGCAGAATTTTTCAAAAAGATAAATTCTGAACCAAAAATGATAAAAAAAAAGAAAATTAAATTACAACAATAAATTTTCAATAAAGAATTAAGGGATTTTCAACGTGCAATAAATAGTTCATATCTCCAATACAAAATATTTTTAATTTAAGTCAAAAATAGTTGAATTAAGACATGAATTGTCAAGAAATTTGTTGAATTTCTAACCAAGAAAGATTGTTCAGTCAACAAAGAGAAAAAATCTCACCTAAGATGCGAAATTTTCAATCCAAAAATATGATTTCCCTGCGAAACGGTTGAGTTTTTAACAAAACAATATAAATTTTTAAGAAAAAAGTGATATTTTCAACCCAAAAATATGACTTTTTCAATAGGTAATTGAATTTTCAACCCAGAAAAGATGAGTTTTCCCAAAAATAAATGAATTTTGAACTAAATAGTGAAATTTTGAACCCAAGAGATGAATTTTGTACCAAAAAAGACAGATTTTTCATCAAGTATATGAATTTTTAGCTAAAAAAATTACAGCCAAAAATAGAATAGTTAAAATGTTAGAACATTGAATTTTCAACTAAAAAAACACGATTTTCAAGAAAATAGTTAAATTGTCAATGAAAGAAATGAATTTTTAAACAACAAGATGAATGTTTAACTAATAAGATTACTCTTTTACTTAAAAGTAGATTTTTCAACAAAATACTGAAGTAGATCAATGTTTAGTTAAAAACTTTTTTTTTTATTTTGCAAAATAATTTTCAACAAAATAGTTAAATTTTGAAAAAAGGGGTTTCCAACTAAAATGATATTTCATCAACCGAAAAATTGAATTTTTAACAAAGTGATTCCACTTCCAACCAAGCTGGTTGAATTTTCAGCCAACAAAGATGAATTTTCAATGAAAAATGAATTAGTTGATATTTCAATCAAAAAATATTTTTATTTCAAACCTGAAACAGTTGAAAAGAAAACAACAACTAATTGTTAATTTAACAAAACTGTTGTACTCAGAAAAAAAACATTAATTTTAAATCTAACAGTTCTGATTTTTAACAAAAAAAGATGCAATTTCTACTAAAAAAGGTGAATTTCTAACAAACAAAATAACTACAAAATATCAAAAATTAACTTCAACTTCATTTTATCAAAAAATCCCTGACTCTGTCAGGTTTTCCGTAATATTCCCTGATTTTTCGGAATTTTCTTACCTATTTATGAAAACACGAATTGCTATTATTTTATGACAAATAATATTACGTATGAAAGAAGGAAAATATATAAATATATCAAACTTCATAAAAAATGCAGTTACCGGTTTCCTTCTTTTGAACGGCAGTAGAATCGAATTAAAAAAATTAAGCTTTACAAAAAGTCGTCTGCAGGCTAAAGGATTAAATATAAAACTGACTATCAAGAGTTGAGAATTTTAGCTTTTGAAGCAGAAAACTTCAAAGTGATTTGATGCATTTTTTTGCTAAAGAATGTGATTTTTGCCCAACAAAATCAGTATCATTTTTATCATTTAAAATTAAAGAATTTTAATATATATTATGCGTATCATGTTTTTTTCACTCATTTTACTCGTTTTGAAGACAATTTTATGAGATGTGACATAGAAAAAACTAAACATTTAATTTTTATTTAGATCATTTTCCTACAAACTTATTTTGAAATTCAGTTATGTTTGCTTCCTTGATCAATGTAAAAGCTGAAAAACAATTGAATTGCTTTCAAGGTTCGTATTGCTCAATATGAACCAATTATCGTTCAATTTTCTTTCAGTATATTTCGAGCTGCTGAACTCGTTATTTCAACGCGTCATTGTTAACAAACTGATTTTCTCAATTTTTTTTGGAAGTACATATTGAGCATGAAAAAGTTTTTCTATGCTGAGAAAAAATTATTTATAATTTTTAGAGCTTCTAGATTTTTTCTTTCAGGTCTCCATAAAAAGTAAATTTCTCCTATATAAACTCAAAAAATTGAAGAAAGTAGACATATTATACGGATTAAGAAAAAAACATAACATTTACAATTTTTACCAAACTCTGCAATTAAAAAATTTTTGAATTATATTTCGACTCCGCCCAACCGCAATATATTAATCGATTAATTTTAAATTGCATACACGTTATAAGGGACTATTTATAAGAGACATGTTATGAAGGACTATTTTTCATAAAATTGTTAAAATTGTGACTTCCAAATAATTGAACAATCCTAAATGTATGGAAAATAGAGTTTGAATCATATGTTGATTTGAGTTTCTCGATACCGGAGAGGAGCAGAGCAGAGTAGCGGTTCGTAATTATGTTAAGTGCATCATAGACGTATACGAACTGTTTCTATTCAACTAAACTATCGCATAGTTGCCGACAGTGGATCACTACGAGAAAGGGAGTGTATTGCAGCATGGCCTATAACGCTGTTACCGAATAGAGCAACCGCCCTTGTGATCAGACGGTAACTATTTCTCTGAAGCGTATGAATTTCATGCGATATATACCTAATATATCCAACCCAACACTGAATATAATGGCAGCATCCATACAAGTTGCACCTCGAACCACTTCGATTTATACCTCGAGTTGTTGAAAAATAAAAATATGTTTTGCTCTAACAACATATGCAATCTCAACCTTCAAAGGTGGAAATAGAAAATATGTTTCTAGAAATATGTCAACTGATTTATGAAAAATCACACAGTTATGGTACACATGTCGACTGCAGATTTGAAAAGAATTAGTTTTTATTTGAGAATTGTTATAATCATGTTGGGGAACGGTTATATATTAGGTGATAATATTTTCAGTGATTTTTTACAAGGTGTGAGATTTTTGTGAATCCCCCTCCACCCTCAAAATATCATGTGATACTGAAGCTGACCACCCTCCTATTTTTAAATAAGAAATATAAATTTAATTTGATACAACCGTGAATCGAACAAAGAATAATGAGTTGAAACTATTTTATACTTGGATGAGAATACTTTTAATTTAATTCTTTACACATTTATTTTTTCATTTGAGAACATTGTTATCATTTGAAGATTAACTTAGCTGGAAGATTAACTTAACAGATGAGGGGTCGTCCATAAAATCTTTTTCCATTTCTTAGAGGATTCTTATCTTTTCCTTTGTTTTGAAGGAACTTTCCCTTTTTTAATTTTTTTTTGGCTTAAATTTGAACAGAATTAAAAGAACCCAATACGGAAATCCAACTGTTCTTGGTGACAAGTTTTTTTTTTTTTTTGTTGAAAAGTCTACCTTTATTTTCCTGTTGCGGACTTCATTACGTTTGGTTAAAAATGCTATTTGTTTGAAAATTTAATTATTTTGTAGGAAATACAACTGTTTTGTTCAAAAGTCATCTTTTCTGGTAAAAAATTGAACTATTTGGTTGAAATATGAACTACTGTGTCAAAAATTAATTTTTTGTTATTGAAAATTCATTTTCTTGTTGAAAATTTAAGTATTTTGTTAGAAATTTGTTTTATTTATGGTCAGAAAATAATTTTTTATCTGAAAATTCAACTATTCCATTTTTGGTTGAAAATCCATCTTTTTCAGTTGAAAATTTAAGTACTTAGCTAAAATTTGATGTATTTTGTTATTAATTTTTTTTGTAAAAAAATAATCTTATTTGTTCAAAAACATACTTTTTGGTAAAAAATTCAACTCTTTCGATGAAATTTGAAGAAATTAAAAAAATGAATTCTTTCTTTTTGTCAAAGATTCAACATTTTAGATGAAAATTTCTTCTTTGTGATTGAAAACTAAACAATTTTTCTTTAAGTTACTATTTTATTAGTTGCGATTGAATTTTCTTCTCTCTTGGAATGTAACTATTCCATTTTTTGTTGAAAATTGATTTTTGAAAATTCTTGTCCTTTTTGATAGAAAATTAATCTCCTTGTTTAAAAATCCATGATTTTTGTTTAAAAATGCAACTGCTTGGTTGAAAATTATTCTGTTTTGGTTGAGGATTCAATTGTTTTGTTGAAAATTATGTTGTTTTTTTTTGGCTGAAGGTTCATCATTTTAGTTAAAACTTCAACTATTTGATCGTAAATTGAAATTTTGTTATAAATTTGTATATTTTAGGTTGAAAATTTAACTGTTTCGTAGAAAGTCGTTTTGTTTTAGCTTGAAAATTGAAAAATTAAGTGGTAAATTAATCTATTTGGTTGTAAATGAACTTTTTTGTTGAAAATTCACATTAATATATTCAACTACTGTTGTACTCTTCAAAAATGATCATTTCCAGCTAGAAATTCATGTACTTTGTTGAAAATTCATCTATTTGGCTAGAAAATTTATCTCGCTTGTTTAAACTTTTTGTTTTTTTCTTTGAGAATTCAACTATTTTGTCAACAATACGTCTATTTTAGTTTTATTAAAATAGTTGGATTTTTTGTTTTATCGAAAATTAGTTTTTTGAACTGAAAACCTATAAATTTCATTTTTGATTGAAAATTGATCCTTTGTAGTTGAAAATTTAACTATTCTGTTGAAAATACATATTTCTTAATTGAAAATTAACTTTCTTATTGGTAATTCTTCTTTTCTGGTTTAAAAGTCAACTGTAAACATTCGACTTTTCATCTTGAAAGCTTAAATATTTTGTTAAAAGTCGTCTATTTGGCTGAGGATTCCACTATTTTGTATAAAATTCGTCTTTTTTCTTTGAGTTCATCTGGCTGATAATTCGTTTTTTTTTGTTATTGACAACTAATTTGCTTTTTTGAAACTGTAAATTTCACTATCCCATTTTTCTAAAATTGATCTATTTGTTTGAAAATTCAGGAATTTCATTAAAAATTCGTCTCTTGGTAGAAAATTTAATTATTTCATTGAAAGTTTATTATTTGGTTGACTTTATTCTCGAATATTTAACTTTTTGATTAAAAATGCAACTACTAAATTTTGTTGTTGTTGATAATATCGATCTTCAATGTATCGACACGGAATTAAACTTAATTTTTTGGTCAGAGAAGTGTCACGCATTACAAAACTTTTTCGTGTAATATATACCCATACAAAATTCTTAAAAATATTCTCAGTGTAATCGTGTTTTGACAAATAAAATCTTAGTTCCATAAGAGAAGTTTTAAAACAAAATTCATAATGTTCCTATTTGTCGAGTAATTTTAGGTTCGAACAACTTTTTCTGAGCATTGTTTAAATATGGGTTGAAAAATACCTAAATCGCACAAGTTTCATGAAAAGAAGTGTTAAAATAATAAAGTAGTTCTTGTCGGATAATAAAGTTTTATAATAGAGGGACATTGTTTAACAATTTTTAATCCATTTCATAAAAAAAGGTTTTCCCATTTAAGAACGCCCTTTCACTATAGTTATTTCGAAAATTATACATTGTTCTATAACAGCCAATGATCACAGTTAACGCTGATCGGTTATATATTTTCGATTGATTATGTTGCATTTAAACGAAACTTATGTACTAATAAATGGCAAAATTTTGCATTTGTCTATACAGAGTACAACTGACAACATATTAGTAATTGATCCCTGTGAAAAAACAAAATCTATTTTCTACAAAATGGCGACAAAATTAATTTATTTATCAGGCTTGTTTGAACAATTAAAAAATGTTCTTTGTTACAAGTCATATTCAAATATATATTTTTCAGAGATTTTTACCGAAAAACACATCTAAAGTAGTTAAATATCATGTATACTAAAAATTCACTTCTGTATATTTATTTGTTCATGAGAATTGTAAAAAAATGCAATATCCGTCTACAAACTTGCACATTCGAATTTATTATTAAAATCTTTATAAGCTTCAATTTAAGAAAAAAAATCCAAATCGATGGAACAGTTTTGGTAAAAAGTTAATTTGTCTACGGCCACTACATTTGGCCAGTAGAAAATATATGTAGGCAGACAAATCTATATTTTGTGTAACAAACTTATTGTGTTTGTCACATTATCATTTATAGTTACTCAAAATTTTGATTCAAAGTTAGAAAAAATGTATTTATTTGCTTCTTACTGTTTATATTTAGCGACTGACACAGTTATTGCAAGTAGAAAAAGAATATACATCCAGACATAATTTTTTATGATTGTTTTTTATGTGAGGGACATATTTAAGTAGAAAAGGAATTTACGATCAGAAATATGTGTTCCTTAATTTCTTAAGTTTTCTTTTCAACATTAAAGTAGAGAAATAACATTACTCACAGATTTTTATCCGGAAAAAAACATGAAATGTAGTTATCTATCGTTTATACTGAAAACTAACTTTTGTTCACCTAATTCTCTGTAAGAATTCTGAAAAAATATGTGATATCTTTCTACAAAATGGCAGCTTCGAAAAAAAAAAATCGAAAAAAAAGCATTTTCATTGTTCAATAAAAAAATTTGAATAACTTTTCCAAAAACATGCCCCAAGAATTTTGTTAGAAATTTTATAAACATTGATTTGAAAACAATATGACCAAATTTGTGGAACAGTTTTGGCTAAAAGTTCATTCGTCCAATGACACCACATTCGATCAGTAGAAAATTAATTTATAGCCAGACGCTTGTATATTTTGAGCTTCCTCATCATTAGGTATTTATTAAACATTTAAATTTGTGCATTTAATTTGTATTTCCTTTTTACTTTTCACAACTGAATCCAAGCGTAAAAAGAAACCTATCTCTAATTTGTATAAGCCACCAGAATATAGCTGAATACCGTTAAATTCTCCGTATTTCAGGTGACATTCAAATGTTAGTTAGGCCTCTTTTTGACGCACGGCTTCAATTAGTTACTGTCCCAACCATTACTAGGAGAAAGAGAATATATAATCAGACAACACATATTGTGATTATTTCTTTTATGTGAGGGATGTATTTACGTAGACAAAGAATTTACAATCAGAAATATGGTTTCCTTGGTTTCTTAAATTTCCTGTTTAACAATTCAGTAGAGAAATAAAGTTATTGTCAGACGTTATAATAGGTTTGTACGACTGACTTAAGTAGAAAATACATTTAAAGTCAAGAAGTTGCATATTTTAAAAATCCTCACCATTATTTATCAAAGGTTTCATTTTGTGCATTTATTTTGAATCTGCTTTTGCTTTTTCTAAATCATTACTGACACTAAAACCCTTCTGAATGGAAAATGAATATATAGACAGTAGAGCAAGTGATGAGAGTCGTCATTTTGATTCTTCTCTACTACTGCCATCACTACTTCTTTCAGTAGAAAATGCAGTTACAGTCAGACAATGATATTATTCTATTTTTTATGTTAGTGTATTTAAGTATTGAAAAACTGATAATGAAAAATACCTGTTCTTGTAATTCTCAATTGAATTTTATTAACTGTAAGTAGATAAATAAAAATACAGCTGGACAACTTTCAATGGTAAATACGTTCTGCGGTTTGCCAAATATTTTTTTTTTTAGTAACAAGTCTTTAATTATGTTTATGTTATGAGAATAATTTTTAATTTATTGCAGTTTGGCATGAAATAGATTCTAATTAGCTGAAGGGTCCATAACATGAGCAGAGTACAATAGAAATACTAAATTAAATTAATGTATCTATGGTATCCATTTTCAGCAATACGGAGAAAGAACATTCACATAAAGCTAATTAAATTTCAGGCTTAGGTTAGTGCAATATTTAATCCAGCATAGTCGATAAACCGCATGACACCTGATAGTAACGATGTTACGGAGTTTTGTTATGAAAGATCATTACGCCGCAGCACTTTACGTGATTAAATGAATTTACATTGATACAGTAATCTGTGTAACAGTTTTCATCGTATAACGAACTATTGACTGATGCAATAAACCCACCTCATGTAGAGTTGTCTGTATTGAATTATTAATAATTATTATATCACGTGAATTCAAAAAGTTCGTAAAAGACTTTTAATTAAAATTAAGTTTAGACTTTGATAGAATTTTATAGATGAATTTCCAATCTACAGAAATGATTAAACTTTAACCAAAAATCGTTGCATTTTAAACCAAATAGTAGAATTTTCAAGCCATGGACACGAATTTTTTAGAAGACAAATGTTAAACAAAGTATTAAAATTTTTGACGAAAAAATATGAATTCTCAGTGAAAAATATAATACTTGATATTTCAACCAAAACTAGATGTTTATTGAAGAAGAAAGTTAATTTCAACTAAAAAAGGCGATTTTCCAACAAAATAGTAAATCCACAACCAATCAAGCTTTTTCTTTCAAGGGAGAAATAAAATGTCAACCAAACTGTTGAATTTTTAAATGAAACAGGCGAATCCCTTACAAAAAAGTTGAATTTTCTACCTGAAAATAAAAAGATCGAAAATATGCATTTTCAACCAAAAAGATGAATTTAGTACAAAATACACCAAATTGATACCAAATAGTTGAATATTCAATTAAAAATGATCAATTTTCAACCGAAAATGGAATAGTTAATTTTTTATTAAAAAAAATTATTTCTCAACTAAAGAAAAAACTAATTTATAAACAAATTGTTAAATCTTCAACTAATAAAATGAATGTTCAACAAAGAATTTTAATTTAAAACAATGTAGTTGAATTTCCAACAAAAAAAGATGAATTCTCAAAGGAAAATTCAGTAGTGGAATTTCAACAAAAAACTATCAATTTGCAAACAAAAATGCAACATTTGAATTTCAAGTTAAAAAAATAATTTTTAAGCTGTGTCTAGTCATCCTGAGTTTCGGGACGACGAGATATTTCGTAATTTCTTACAAAAAAAAAAACGACTTTTCCACAACATAGTTAAATCCTCAACCAATTAAATGAATATTTAAAGAAAAGTAGTTCAACTTTCAACGAAGTAGTTGAGTTTTCAACATAGTAGTTAAATTTTCAAACAAAAATGCAAAACAGTCATGTTTTCAACTAAAATCTATCAACTTGCCGCAAAAAATGGATTATTTAAGTCTTCATTGAAGAAAATTAGTTTGAAACTGAAAAAACGAATTTTTATCAAAATAGTAGAATTTTTAACCATAAGCGATGAATTTTGAATCAAGAATATAATAGTAGATTTCACAATTAAAAAGAGTTAACTTTCAACAAAAAATCATTCAATTTTCTTAGCGTGCTCTTTTAATTCAGTTCGTATTCAGACGAAAAAACGAGAAATTGTTATTCACATATATATGTTTCACATGTCATGTCACATTCTGCGTTAACCCCTCCTCCTTATTTCACAAATCGTCACAAAACCGTCCACCCCCTCCCCCACGCAGGCAGTGTGTCCTAGTTTTTGAGCAACCCCTCAGGTAGTCCATAATATTAATAGAAAGTGTTTAATTAATATTATTGTCATCTGAATTATTCGTGGAAGTAAAATTCATCAATAATTCAGAAGCAATCTGGTCGAAAAAAAGACATCGTTTGCCCTGACGACAGAGCAATTAGGACATTATTACGGATTATCTTTCTCGCACCCCCGTTCTTCACGATCGGAAAGGTCGGGAAGACATTTCCCCCTTCACTCTCCTTCGTGATACCCACGCTTAAATCCGGTTTTAATTATGGCTTGAGTGCCAGAAGGAGTGGGTGTCTGTATGAGTGCTGCAGAATGTATATGCTTTTAAGTCAATATAGGCCTCGGGCGATGGAACCTGGATTTCGTTACACTTAGTTTTCGCTGAAATGGGTCGGTCTAGTGAGATTTTGATAAGTCATACAAACTCTCCAAAGTGCTTCCATTAGAGAATACGTATCCAGAAATGAGATTTCTAAACTGGGAGGTGTAAAGATACATAGAGGAAAATAGGTATACTTTGCATAATTTTTTCTGATATTTAAATTCAGGTCATTCAATATTTATTTTCCAAATTCTGTCTGAAAGTGCGTTCGACAGGTTTATAATACATCCAAAAATAATAACTGTATGATATCTGATTGAAAAAAAAAATGGCGTTATACAGTATTTTTCGACAAATTCAATTTCAGATCATGAGACTGTCGGAGATTGATTGTAGGTAGAATAAATTTGTAATTATAACCTTTACTATTAGTATGTTTTAGTACAAGAAACTATTTAAAACCTGAAGAAATTGTTTGTTTTATTCATCATTTAGAATCATTGACAACTTTTTTACAAGTAGTACTTTTTACTACCGATAATTTCAAGTAGAAACTCCAGTTAAAGCCAGATGAACATAATTATTTTAAGTATTTACCTGGTAAAAAATAATTTACAATCAGCTGTACCTTTTCATTTAATTGTTATAGTTACTGGTAAGAACTTTAAGTAGAAAAGGCCATTTTAACCAGACTAACAATATATATATATATATAATATATAGGCAAAAGAAGTAGTAAAAATAGCGTTAAGAAGTTGAAGTAGAAAAGGAAATATTGACCTCTTTGGCATTGTACCATATTTACCTATAAGTAGATAACACTTATATATCCAGACAACCGCCGTATTTTAATTTTTCTTGTACATGCACTTAACCAAAAATAGAATATGTATTTGCTTGTAGATGTAAGATGATGTAAGTGAAAATACTCCTTATATATAATATTCAGCAGATGAAAGCATTTTAAAAAATTTGTTTATTTTCAGATTAACAAATTAATGAGTGAAAGTGCTACTTCAAGATTAAAAATACTTGTAGACATTATTTATCTCAGTTATTTTTATTTTTTTTTTCTTAGCTCAGTTACAATTTTTTCTGAGTCCAGAATAATTTTCAATGTTATGAACAAATTTAATGAACAAATGCATATTTTAGCCATTTCGCTCTCTAAGGACTTCGTTACGTTAAAAAAAGTGATCAAAAATTTGTCAACAATGAGTAAAATGTACGATTTGTCAATGTTCAATAACAATTGTTACCATTTTCAATAAATTGAATGAAGGAGTAAAATTTTCTTCAATTTTCAACCAGCAAATTTAGTTTTTCCAACAGAGTAAATTTTTAATTACCTAGAAAAATCCTTGGCTTATGCTAATGTAGCACAAATGATGGTTTTTTACGAAACCGACTGCTATTAGACTGCTTACAAAAAGGAACTTACTTATTATAAGACTTTGTCAGATGACAATATGTATTAATTATTTAAATAAATTTTGTAAACAAATACAGATTTTTGTCAATTTTCAACCAGTAGATTTCTTTTTTTTTCAAGAGAATTAATTCCAAATAGCTCGGAAAAATCCTTCCCTCATGATACTTCATTAAGAAACAATAATTTTTTATTTTATAAAATATTTTATGAACCAATTTATAACTTGAGTACTTTTCAACAAACGAATTTAGTTCTTTTACTGAATCAAATTTTTGTTCTATTTCTTACGGATACTGAAACATAAGCCATTTTCACACAAGGTCCGTAAAAAAATAGAAAATAAAATTGCCAAAAAAACAGTTTGATTTTATTCATGCTCTTCTCAATAAACTAAAGGAAGACACACATATTTTTAAGTTCCAAACCAAAATTTTTGTCTATTTTTTACGGATCCTTTGTAAACGTATTTTTACGGATCTTGTGTAAAAACGGTTCCTGTTTAATAATCCCTAATAGACAAAAATTTTTGTTCGAATTTAAAAAATATGTACGTTTTTCCTTGGGTTAAAAAAAAATATTTAAAAAATAACGAAAAACATTTTTTGCAACTCTAGGTAAAAACTAACAAAATTGCATTTTTCGTCATTCGATGAAATTTTATATTTCGGCGAAAACATTTTCTTTTTACTTTTTTCTGTCTCAGATTATTTAGTTTCATAAAATTTACCCCAGTAAGAAAAAAAAACTTTTATAGGTACACAAAAAATGTCAATAAATTGAAAATTAAAAAATTAGATCGTAATGCCACAAAGAAAATTTTAGTGCTATTATCGTTGAATCTAATGTTTTTGAGTTTCTTCGTCTGAGCGTAGCAACCTTGTTTAGAAAAGATTAAAAAACAATTTGACGATATTATATTATACCATTAATACCCAGAAAAATAAATTTAATCCCGAAAAGTTGAAAGATGTCTAAACAAGATTTCTAAAATTTATTGAAAAAACTTCTATTATATATTGAGTTTCTCCCGGGAGAGGAACTAATTGAGGTATTCATGAATGCAACATGTTACGAATTTCTCAATACGAAATGAATGCATAAATTGAAGAACGTTCATTGTTACATTTCGAAAAAAAAGGCTGGAATAATTTAGTAATTATGTTGATTATTTTGGTTCAATTAGCGTGTTCTAGCTTGCATTGCTCGGCACGGTATTCAACGAAGAACGAAGCTTCTGTATTCCGCGGCAGACAAGCACGTATACCAAATAATTTGATTTCGGCCTAAAACGTCAATAACCATGTCAAACCATTAGCCGTGCGAGGCCCTAGGTTGGATGGATGGTTGGTTGGTTGCCGGCTGACTCGACGGATGGACGGACGCTCGCGCGCGCGACTTTAACCGAGTTAGCAAACAACTCATTTAACGAAATTAGGGTACCCAGCGTCGCTTAAAATCGGAGAAATAAAATTACCTTTCCTGGCAGGAGGGTGTCGAATGCACTTGCCTGATAGGGGTGGAGAATTCTCTTTCGGCATAGACTCTACCAATTATAAAAAAAGGCAAATAAAGTATCAAATGGTAGACGTTTCATGTCAATTATTGTATTCCCCTTTTGTAATGCAATATTTTCCCCAATACCCGTGCCGGAATTTGCGACTCACATGTTCGTTCAGAATAATCTAAGTTTGTGTTTACTCGATTGGTGACGTCACAGAGAAGTAATGTGGCATTTAGTCCCCTTGAGAACTAAGTAATGCCATGCGCATCCCCAATCGTCTCCTTCTCCCTTTGGCTAAACACTAAAAATAGGGGAAATAGGGTGGTTATTCAAGAAACAAGGGGAATGAATTCTTTTAAATTAAATTAATGTAGCAACTGTGTATTGAGTTCAATATAAATTGCTTTAAATTCCTGAAATTTCAAGTAGAATTATTTGGAATTTTCAACAAAATAGTTGAATTTTCAATCAAAAAAGATTTTCAACCAAAAAAGATTTTCAACCCCAAAAAAAAAAATGAATTTTAAACAACAACAAAAATATTTTGAAACAAACGGTTGCATGAACAAAAAAATATTTGAACTTTGAAGCAAAGCTGAAAATTTTCGACCCGATATTAAAAAGAAAAATTTCGAGCCTGAATTTCCAACCAAAAAGATAAATTTTCCACTGAAAGACGAATTTCCAACAAAGTAGGTAAATTTTCGATTGAACAGTTGAATTTTCAAAATAAAAAGATAAGTTTCAAACCAAAAATAGAATTTTTAAATTTTCAGATTAGAAAATTAAATTTCAAGGAAAAAGACCGAATTTTCGACAAAATAGTTACATTTTTAACCGAAGAGGTGAATTTAAAAGGGGGGGAGGGGGAAATGCTTCAACGAAGTATATCAACTTTCAACCAAAAATATGAATTTTCAACCACATGGTTAAATTTTCCCCGACAAAGATAAGTTTTCCACTAAGAAGATTACTGTTCTATCAAAAGAGATTAATTTTCAACCAAATACATGAATTTTCAACAAATTTCTTGATTTTTTGAGCCAAGAAGACGAATTATCTACCCAATTTTTGAAAATGTAGATTTTTCAGCCCACCCTAATGTATATTATTTAATTTTCTGGTTTTATTCTTCCTCCACTCTCAAGCTAATAATAATAATAAAATAGCGCAATGTATTTCTTTGGCAATTTGAAAAAGAATTGGTTATTCTCATGCATCTTTTTGTTTATTGATATTCCCTTCGTTTTGAAAGCATTGCTTTATTGTTTAAACAATTAAAAACTATCAGATTTTTTTTCTCTAAAAATGGGTGAATTGTGACAGACCATTGCGATATAAATATCAAAAATAAATGTCTTTTCCCATTTTATGTATCCTGGCAGATTGATTATATAATTCAAAGTGAGAAATATATACTTTTAAACACTTCAAGAAATAAATTATTTTATATTTTTCTTCTATAAACTATTTATTCAAACATACGGGTATATCACTCACGCCGAACTCCTCTTCCAACGGCCAACAAAAATCTGAAAATTCATTTTTATAATTGTTCTCGAAAAATATTAATTTTAGAAAAAAAGTATCCATATAAAAAATATGTGTTTCAATGAGATCTATAACTTTTGTGAACAACAATTTTTTTTAAATCAATATTTTTTGAGGTTTTAAAGGAGAAACTATTTTCAAAAAAAGTCATTATTATTAATAACTTAATTTATATTGAACTGCGCCAAAAATCCTTTCAGTGCGTTCAACCTGGGTCTAAAAGGAACCCCTAGGCCCAGTAAATGTCAATATTTCTGGGTGACCTTTTCGGAAGTATAGCCAAACATATGAATATTGTTTAGTTTGAAAATTATTTCAGTGAATAATAACATTGTTCCCATTTATCATGAGACTCATGCTGAGACTCTATTTCAGACTATTTTGCGACTTTTACAAGAAATCAATTGTTTAAAAAATTGGATTTATTCAAGCAATTAAAAATTATTTCAAAAATGAGTTTAAATTAAAAACTTATTCATTTATAATCATTTTTGCACAAAACATTTGTTTAAATTGAATTAGCACTTATGTGGAATTTTTTGACCACCATAAGAGGGTCTTTACATTTTATAATATTAAAAATTATAGTCCATGTTAAATCAATAGAAAAGTTCATGATACTTAGTTAAGAAATTCTAAGGATTAAGAAAAATATAAAAATGATTTTTTTTAAATTTTCTAACGACATATGCAGACTTTATTAAAAGAAAGCACATGCTAAGTACATGAAAATTGCTGTAAAAAATGAAATCTTATAAACTAATAGTTTTAAGTATATTTGGAATCATTATAGAGGTTTAGAAAATTGGCTTGCCAGAGTGATGGTAAATTATTGAACAAACAATTGTTTAAATTGGAAAAAGATAATTCTTATTTTTTTCTTAATACTTAAAATGTTTGTTCATCATTTCCAGACGAAAAAACGTTTGGATATCAACATCTTTCCATAATTGGTATTATCTTTGGTGCACGCGTTAATATTAACCGATTATGCACAAATTGGGAGGAGATAATATTCTTGGGCATTCGAACAAAACTAGGGGGTTTGAACAAACGGATTCATTTTTTTCAAAATACAAATAAGGCCCACCCAATTGGTATACATAGTTTTGATATTTTGAAATCTTTTTTGGTTGTGTGCGCGGCAACAATATTAGTTTAAAAGGTTCGTCATTTAATGAGACAACAGTTTTAGATACATAAAGGGAAAGAAATAGCCAGCATTGATTGGAAAAATTACACATCAAATCCTTACATGTACTCATAATTTTGGCATGTTGGGTACATAATAAAAATCAATTAGTGTGAAATTGAAATCTTTGCCAGCACTGGTTCCATTTTTTTACGAACTCAGCCATGTTCGCGGTCATGATCAATCTGAAAACTGAAAAACAACTGAATAACTATCAACATTCATCTTGTTTGAAATGAACTAATTATTGCTCAATTTTTTCAGTATGTTTTGACGTCATTTTTTCGAAATAAAAGTTCATTTTTTTCTGTGCAGAACCAAAAACATTTCCAAAATACTTTGTGTCCAATCTTCATTGTGAGGAATTTTCCTGTGCAGATTTGATTGGATTGGATGCACCCCTCACATTTGTAATGATGTAATTCAGTAATTCTAATTAATTCGAAAAGTAAGATAAACGGGAATGAGCTCTTTGTGAAGAATGATGTACATAATCCCTTTCATTGTGTTTTACTGGAAGATGTTCGGAGAAACTGTAGTTATAATTTTGTATAGATTCAATAAAACGCTAAATTTAGCATTGACGTCAAAGTGACGTAAAATGGTTCTTTGATTAGCTAACAGCAAATGAGTCCAACTTTGGAGTTGTGTGTTAGTCGAATTTAAATCTCGAAGGAAATGTCGTCGGCTCGGCGTCGCGACGTCAAACGTCGCTGGGTGAGACAATGTGTACCGCGGCTTCCGTTTCAGATAGGATTGTGTCAGTTGTTGGCTACAAAGCCTATGTACTTGAGGCCTATACATATAACCTATATATATATTTCTATATGATTCATATACAATATACATGAGCCGTACCGCACAATATGCTATCTGACAGCCCTTTCTCCCCTTCCCTTCGTTCTAACATCATTGTACTGAAAATGTTGTTAAACCAACTTCGAACTGCACTCATTCCCATTTAGATGTTCATTGGCTCCTCATCATTTCTCGGATCATTTCCAACGATCTCAACTTATTTCTTATCTCCGATATTATTTTAGCACTAGCAATATTATACGTGCGCTATGGCGCGGGAAACATTGCATTTCCAATAATACGTCTCGCTAATTTGAACACTTTTCCACCCATTCCCTTCTTCGTCACGGATCATCACACAAAGCTTGAACCACCACGGATGACGGCACACATTCGAAAACCTCAACTCCCTTTGAGGACAAAATTTTTTCTTTGATTTCATTGGATAAATGCCGAAAATGACACACAAACCTAATATTATAACAGACTTTTCAGACCAAAATGCTCTCAGAAGAGGGTAACTATTTATTTTTTTGATAAAAAAGGTTTATTTTCTACCAAAAGAGATTAATTTTCTGAAAAATAGTTGATTTTTAAACCCGAAAGGATAAATTTTCAACCCGGAAAGATCATTTTTGAACCAAATAGTTGAATTTTCAACAAATTAATTTTAGACGAAATAGTTGCATTTACATATCAAATAGTTGAAGTTTCAAGATAAAAAACAGATTTTCAATCAAATAGTTAAATTTTTAACCTAAAAAGACGAATTTTGAACGAAATGGTCAAATTTTCAAACAAAAAGACAAATTTTTTAGAAGACAGTTGAATTTTTAGCAATAATTTTTTTTTACCAAAAAATATGAATTTTCAACAAAGCAGTTTAATTTCCCATGAACAAAGATGACTTTTTAACATACAAGTGGAATTTTGAAGAAAATAATTAAATTTTCAACAAAATAATTGAATTTGTTACCACATAGTTAAATTAACTTACAAAGAAACCAAATAGTCGAACTTTCAATATAAAAGATTAAACATCGACCAAAATTTTTAACCTCATAATTGGATTTTCAAGCTATAAAGACAAATAATCAACAAAACAGTTAACTTTTCTGCAAAATAATTTAATTTTCAAACAAAATCGAGGCCTTCAATTCAAGCAAAACATAAAACATAAAACATAAAAGGTTAAATTTGTACCAAAAGAGATACATTTTGAATATAGTTGACTTTTCTACGAAAATAATTGAATTTTCAACACAAACACAAATTTTCAGCAATAAAGCTTAATTTTGAATTCGCAAAGATGAATCTTCAGCCAGAAAACATGAATTCTAGAGAAAAAAGTCAATTTTCAACTAAGCAGTTAAATTTTCAATCAAGAATAAGAATTTTTGACTGAATGATCGAATTTTTCAGTAAAAAAGCATTAACTTCAACGATAAACGGTTTTATTTTCAGCCTAATATTCAAATTTGTAAGCCAGAAGGAAACAATTTGTGATCGAATAGGTGAATTTTCAACTGACCAAGACGAATTTTTCAATAAATGGTCGAATTTTCAAGCCAAAAATACGAATGATTTATATGACAGTTTAATTTTTAGCAATGAACTTTTCTACCAAAAAAAGATGAATTTACAGTCCTGAAAGACAAATTATTTAGTAGAGATTTTAACTCTTAATGCAAAAGGAAGAATTTTCTATCTAAAATACAAACAATCAACAAAATAGTTAAATTTTCAACAAAATAATTTAATTGTCAGCCAAATCAAAAGCGTCGAATTCAATAAAAAAGACGCATTTTCATCAAGCCAGTTGAATCCTCACCTATTTCAAATTAATTTTTTGTTCAAAAAGTTGCAGTTTTAACCCAAAAAGATTAAATTATCCACCAAAGAAAATTAGTTTTCTACCACAAAGTTATTTTTCAATCAACAAGTTGAATTTTCAACACAACACTTGAATTCCAGAGCCAAGAAGACGAATTTACAATAAAATACATGCATTTTTAACCAAATTTTTCTTATCAAATTGAAAATAATTTCAATTTTAATGTTTAGTTCTTGCATGATTTTATTTTACGGACAAAAATTTTTTTATTCAAATACAGATTAATGTCGAGAGAGCTTGGAAAATTCGAAAACTGCTAGTAAAATATTCAGTTTTCATTGCTTTTCGGTATTTTTTAATTGTGCAGTATTCCAGTTTAATGTATTCGCATTTTTGGTCTTAAATTTTATATGGTTATGGAAGTAATGGCAAATTTAACAACATTTCCGATACTTCTATATAACCGAATCTCAAGTTTACGAAATGTTTCATAAAAGTAAGTAACTTTAACGGAATTGAAAAGAGTAGAATTTTTTTGTTACAAGTTTCGGAATGTTCAAATACAATGCATCAGAAAATTCCATAATTGTAACTGAAAAATAGAACATTTTAAACAGAATGTTCTTAAAATTATGTTCAATTTACAAAAGTCATAACTTGAGTTTCCTTTTATAAGAATTTTCCTAAATTTTTCACCGGGATGTCATAAATTTGCGAAAACCAGAAAATTTGCCAAAAATGAAAAGTTGAGAATATTTAAATAAACAAAAAAAATAATAAGGCTATTGAAATCCTTTATCAATAAAATCAAAATATTCCGAAATTATGTAATTATTACTGAAATGATAAAATCCGAATTTTCAAATTCCAATTTTCCGTAATTAGTAAATTCTTCATGTTAGCGAATTGCTGAAGTAACATACCACTGAAGTTTTAAATTCCCGACAAAACATCATATTTATTATTTGTATTAGTAAAAATAATGTTTTATTTTTCAGGTATACGCACATAGTTTGAAGTTTTAAAGAGCTCTCTTAAATTAAAATCTATGCAGCATGTAGTGTGCACGATACAAAATAAAATGTTATTCTAACCTACAAAAAATATTACATTAAATTCTCTTAATGGACATTTGAAATCTTGGCAATTAGAAATTTCATGAATATGAATTTATTTTATTCAATTATATTTCTGCTATTTTTGAACATGTGAATTTTTCGGCAAAACTATGTCAACCCACATAATTTTAGCTTCTTCGAGACATAAAATTATGAATGTATAAAAAAACTTACCGAGGCCTTCAATTATGCAAATTTTGGACTGGAGACTCCCATTTAGTTCATCATAGGATCTGTAAAGAGAGTATTAAAAATTTTAATTAAATATTTATTAGGCTTAATTCAAAGTACGTGAAGGAAAATTCTATTTGAAATAACAAGAGAGAAATGTGGCGTTTGAAAACTAATTTACAACATTTTAATGGTTTGTATGCTTTTTATATTCTTTGCATTTTTATGTGTTTGAATTAGAAGGCCTTTGAATTTTAAATTCTTCATAATTTAAAGGTATTTTTTAATTATTTATAATGGAAAAGCATGTTTGAATTAATTAAAGTTTATGAATTGTAAATGGATACGGACTTTAAAGTTTAAAAGCACGAAATGATTATACACAAGTGAAGTAAAAGTTAACAACGTGGAAATTTGCCCTGACAATCCTCGTATTTATGAATACGTTACCACAGGGAAATAAAAAAAATTTATTATTGAAGCATAAACCTACAGTGGATAATCTTCAATAATAAGCACAAATATACCTAAAATAATTATTTCTCATTTTGATTTTTGAAGACGTATAGGTTCCTAAATATTAATTAAACTGAACTAATTACTCAACATAAATTAGTATTTTGAATCAAGATTATCTACTGTAGGCTTATTATTTATTGCAGGGCGGTCTCCCCTAATTCTATAATTTTACCTTGACCTAACATCAAAAGTACTCGAAATTGAAATTGAATATAAAGTTTAAAAAAAGTAAATATGCAATTGGAGGTTTCGAAAATTAATTCAATAGCTTACTAATTCGCCACAGTTTAGAAAGAATTCAATCAAATTATTATTGAACTATATTTCGGGTTTAAGAGCGTCCCTAGTGGAAAAATGTTTACAACAAAGTGCAGAAAATTAAAACCATTTTTACAGGAATCTACAGATACGAGTAAATACAATAAATTACAACCAAAATTACAGAAATGTACAACTTTTTTCTGTTATTCGAACGAATTTTGTACTTTATTTGTATTTTTTGCACTACAAGGATCTACAGGAATTTCTGGGTTTTGCAGCCAAAAAGTTGTTCTTTTTCGACCTAAGATGACAAATATTTGGAATATTGCAAGGAGATAATTTTAAATTAAGATATGTACGTGATTGCTATTACAACAGAAAATTTTATGTTTGAACTTTAAAGGAATGGTAGAAAATTAAAATGCAATAGTTAATAATCGTTATTAAATAATGAAAAACCTTACGCTTACAGTTGTTTTTTCAAATATATAGGAATCGATTAGACACCACATATGTCATTTAAAATTATGTCATTTTCATTTGAAGTTATAAAAACTGCACCGCAAATGAAACACTTGAAGTGAATTAATTTTCAATTTTAAACTTTAGAAATCAAAGCTTAAAAAAATTTGAATTCAAACGATGAATAATTTATACGTATAAAAGGAAGCTTCTAACACTTTTCAATTAAACATACGTTAATTAAAGTATGTTAAACTGCAAAGTTTTGAATGTTTAACTTTCATACATTGTATAGTTCAAAGATTTAAAAAACATTAATCTACATTTTTTCGAAAATCCTGAGAAATAAAAAAAATTGGTTTGAAATCTTCCAGATTCTTTTTTGAAAATTTTAGAAATCTTTTCAAATATTCTTTCAAAATTAATATTTCAAACAAAAGAAATCTTTGGTTTTCCAGGAATTTTTATACAAATTTTTTATTTATTTAAAACCTTTGAAAGTACTTAAAAAGCTTATAAATTTCCAGTTCGAAATCTTCAAAAATTTACATTCTGTTTTAAATGTTTTGAAATCTTTTTAAGTTTTACATTATTTTGGAATCTTTACAAAACTTCTATATACATCTTAAACTTACTTGATTTTTCCTAAATTAATAATAGTTCAATTGTTATGTACGCATTGAAATTCAATAATTTCATTTAAATACATAAATTTCTTAAATAAGAGAATAAAAATTACAACGTTCCAAGTTTAAATTTAACACTCTGAAATATTAACGATCCAAGGCTTTCTATTTTTCTTTAAATCAGCCTACATTTTTTTGGTTTTTGATATTTGATTTACAATTGCTCATTTTAAATGAAAAGTGGAATATTGCTGAATATTAAAAAAAATGTCTTGTCCTTAATTAAATTTTTTTAAATCGAATGGGTTAAAAATGGAATAATTTACATTGGGACAATATTCGAATAGGATTTGAAACTGAATAAGAGCATTTAATTATGAATCTATTAACTTGAAATTACTTCAAAATTGAGATTCGTTTATAAAGTTTCAATCAGACGCTTATGTATATTTAACTACTGAGGCTTTCAAATTGAAGATTTTAAATTTTTGACCTTATAATCCGTAACTAGCTTCATTTTGAACGGATTCAGAATCATCCCTTAAAATCAATTATTGTTTAATTTTCAATATTCAAACTACAGTTTAATATGATTTATTATAATAGCTGAAGTTAAATTTCAACATTTCTGCAATAAACTATCTGTATTTACAAAATAATTTTAAATACAGTTTTCCAATATTTCAACTGTTGTAAAATCTTGTATTTTTTCATAAAGAATTGTAATTTTCTACAATAATATACGAGAAATTAAAAGTGTTTTCATGACGTCAAACACCCAAATTAAATAAATGTAAGATCCTGTAGTTTTCTGTATTATCTTCTAGATTACTACAACAAAGTAAACAAATATTTATGAAAAGTTATACAAATTTTTGAATTACAGAAACTGAAACTTTACTTTTAATTTTTTTTTTACTTGTCTACAAGAAAATACAAGAAAAAATTAGCTATTTGTATTCAACTGTATTTTTTTGTTAGATTTTGTAGATTTTATAAGCAAAAAATACATGTTTCAACAAAAAATAACAGTTGTAGAAATGTTGTACTTTCTTGTAAATTTTTTTCCCCCAGGGGTGTAATATTTTCGATACAAATTATTTACCTGGAAGTAGAAAACGCTTGAATGATCATTCTTTCTCCTCATATTCATGAGTAAAATGTCTTTCATTATTCAAAATACAAAAGTTTTTTTTTGAAAAATTAAAAAAATTAATTTAACTTCAAAGGACTTTGAGAGTCTAGTAGCAAATCTACGTCACTTGAAGTGCCAGCCAAGGCGGAAAGTAAGGACGTGAGTTGGAGGAAAGAACAGATGAAAAAAAAGACTAGTCTGTAGAAAGAAAATTGGAACTTTTCTGCACGATGGGAAAAGTTTGCACACAGTATATCCCGCTTGCACTTAAAACAAAACAGGGGAATTGAAAAGTACGATTATACATGTACTAACTTACAAAAATGTAGCATTTTAGAAAAAGATAACAACAAGCATATAGTTTATTTGAAGATAAATTTTAGATACGAGGAATGTAAATATTTTGTATTAAAAATAAAAGCTTTTATTTTAAATGATCGGACATTACAGAAAAGTGCTGAAATTTATTGCTAGGAAGGAAGAAAGTTATCATGCTCAAATTATTCCGTAATTCACAAATTTTCGCTGGAAGCTTTCAAAAGTAAGAAATAAATGTCAAGACTTAAAATTGATATTGAAAAGTGGCTACTTTAGAGCACTTTGTGTTAACGAATATTTTATTTGAAACCTAACCATGTGAAACGAAATAAAAACAAAAAAATACAAAAATTAACATCTCATAACTGCAAGAGGTTGAAAATAGAAAAGACTAAATGTCAGCAAGTTTGTAACTTGGACTCGTGAAGATTGGCATAATTTTCTGATTTAAAATTCAACGTTTTAAATTGTACAATATGAAATGAAAATTAGCCTTTTTATTCAAAAAATTTGATTTGTAAGCACTTAAAATTGCAATAAATAATTTTTAACTCAAAGGCTCAAGAAATAACAAAATATCAAAATTAAAAAACTAAAAATTAAACATTTCATAATTCACGGACATCTTGAAGCAATTTTGACTGAAAATTGCTTTTTCATCCCTATTTTTATTCTGAATATGTTTTGAGAATGCCTCACAAGTATTTTAAATCAGAAATGAAAAGAATCGTTGGGCCCTTTTAGAATAAATCCTAATTTTCAATTTGTTGTCGGGTGAATTAGTAGATTTTCGTTGAAATCATTAGAAATGTAATATTTACTTGTATAAAACCTTTTGTTTAGCATTTCGATCTGAGGGGGAGAATAATTTCTAACAAAAAATGAAAATTTCAAATAACTATTTAGTCTTCAGCGTTTTTTGTTTTTGAAGTCATATGAAAATAATTTTCCTGAAATTCTTGAGAAAATTCAACAACATTTTTGAAAATTTCAGATGGGACAAATCGAAATTTTCAAACAAAAACTATGAATTTTTAACGAATAATCTAATAACTAATATTTCAGTCCAAAAAGATTTTTATTTTGAATCAAGAACAGTTGAATTCATTTAAAAAAGACAAACCAACATAATAGTTGGAACATTAACCACAAAAGACTAATTTTCAACTATTTTTATATTTAACAAAAAAGGTTTACAATTTTCCATAAAAGACGAATTTTGTACAAAATAGTTAATTTCTTTACCTGGAAAATATCAATTTTTAACAAAGAGTCAATTTTCAATCAAATAGTTGAATTTTCAATCAAATGCATGAAGTTTCTACCAGGAGGATTAATTTTCTACCAAAAAAGATAAATTTTCAAACAAAAATATAATACTTGATATTTTAATCGAAAAAAATTGGTATTCTAAATAAAAAAAAGTTGAATTTGATCAAAAAGTACCAATTTTTAACTGAATAGTTGAATCTTTAACCAAAAAAGATTTTAATTTCATCGTTTAAAATAGTCTATTAAAATTAATTTTTCAGATAAATAAGCACTTTGAATATGCTCAGGAATCTAGAGATAATTTTCAATATCTTGAAACCTTTCAAAATATTAGAAAACTTGAAAACTTAATTTCGAAATCTCAAAAAATATGAAATTTTTACATTATTTTTGAAATTATGAGAAAATTTCCAAATATTTTAAAAAATGATTCCAATTTTTACTAAGATGTAAAAAAAATCTGCAAAATAAAAAAAATTGCCTCAATATCTAAATTTTGTTTTGAAATAGATGAAATCTTTTTACATTTAAAATTATTTTGGTATCTTTCGGAAACTTCTAAAAATCTCTTAAACTTCTTCGAATTTACGTTAAAATTTGGTAACCCTGCGAAATAAAAAAATGTTGCTTTAAAATCTTATACATTCCTTTTCAAAATTTTAGGAAATCATTCAAAGTGTTTAAAATTCTTTTTGAATATTTTCTTAATTGATTTTTCAGAATAAATAATCAATTAAAAGTTTGTTAGAAATTTCAAGAAAAAATGCATTATCTTAAATCCTTTCAAAATGATAAAAAAGCTTCAATATTTTAGTTCAAAAACTGCAAAAATCTACATATTGTTAAAAAAAATTTGAAACCTCTTTCAATTGTAAATTATTTTGGAATATTTGTATAACTTCTAAAACTTTCAAGTATCTTTCAAAACAATAAAAAGTTATTCTAAAATTATTTTGAATCCTGCAAAGATAGAAAAGTGTCTTAAAATCTTCGTGATTCTTGTTTGACTTATATTGAAATCTTCAAAGCTTAAAATTAATTTCTT